>JAILYA010000077.1:398273-640773 GCA_021437795.1 Rhodamnia rubescens | reverse complement strand
TCGCAAGACCAATCTGTAGAATGAACGGTCGAGGTTTCTCTACCGTTGATTGATGGCAAAACCTACGCCAATCAACACCAAACCACCACCAGTCGAATCACCTAACTCTCCTCTATCACATATATTAGAGCAAGCAATATTATCCATAAAATCACCATGGCTGAAGCTCGCATAACATAGACATGGCATGTTCGAATCTCACAAACCACAACATAACAATGCAATTCATTCACATAGAAGCATCATATGGGGCTAAGGAAACTTACCTCGAGCTCAGATCGAGCTCGTGATCGCTAAAAATGGCTGACCGGTATTCGACGGGTTCGATGAAGGTTGGAGGTTCGACTCATGTGTTTCGGGTAAAATCGATGCAAAAATGAGTTGCAATCGTGGTTAGCATAACTCGAGAGTAAAAGGCACACAACAATTGCAAGAATGGTGATCGAGATGCTAGATGCCATGCGAGTATAGTATGAAGCTTGAGACCGTAACTCACCTTTTTTCGAGGTATCCAACGGCGAGAGCCGGGTTAATCGCTTCCTCCGAGCTCGGGCGAGCTTTCGGTGATGATCCGTAGATGCGGCTTGGCGTAGATTGGCTAGGCCAAAGATCGATAGTTCTCGGACAAAGCTCTAACTATGGAGGTTCTATGAGCGCTCAAGAGCCTCTCTCTCTTCCTCTTGCTTTCTCTCTCTAGTACATTTGTGATGTGTGAACGGAATGTGAACCTCTCTTCATTCTAGAAAATACCTAAAGCTCATATATCCCATTTCGAATTTGAGCGAACGTGGGAGGGGCCTCGCTGACTTGAATTACACGTGATACCACATGCATTTTGGCACGTTGACGGCAAGGAGACGGTGGGGAATTCCATCATGTCCATTTGGCTCTCCAACATGCGCAAATTGACATCCAATATGGCCATTCCGTGAAAGTTGACTTTCATGGCTGCCACGGCATTGACCAATTGATTTCATCGTGCTCCGACGGACATTGGCCTTGGCTCCGGTCTCGATCGACTCGGGCGGTCTCGAGGAACAAAATGCCTCCCTCACTTCATCCAATTATAGCTAATTATCCTATCAATTTCTCGATCAAAATCCAGCCTGCAAAACTATTTGAATTTGGTGGGAATGGCGGGGAAGAAGGAGATTGTCGACCGGGTCACCTTGGGTTCGACCTTGCTCAATTTAGTAGACTCGGTTGATCAAATTTTTACAAATTAACCTAAAAATCTTTAAGAATATTTCAAATTAAATCATAAAATTGGAATTAGAAATATCAATTCTATCTAAAAAGGTTATTTTCCCCAAAAAATTTCTTGCAATTTGAACAAAATTCCCAATTTGCTCACAAGATCCGACAATTAATATTGAGTAATTGGAGCCCCAAATGGCCAATTTAGATCAATCAACCCCCACCAGTCGATTCAAAATGTCAAAAACTATAGGGTAGAGGTCTTACATTGGCATGGCAATCCCTACATTTTGATTAATTTCACTTTGAATAAGATCTAGGGACTAAATTGAAAAGTTTTTATGCCATTAAGTCCAAATCGTGCAATTGCACAATTTGTTAAAATCTGAGGATCTAATTGCAATATAGAGCGATCAAGTTGAATGTCAAGACTCTAAAGATGCAAAAATTGCAAATTAAAAGACTCAAATTGAAATTTTTGGACAAATTCAACTCTATGTGTAACGAAGGAACACTTAGAATTGAACTTGATTTTTGGATTTTTGAGAGGTCAAAATGAAAAGGGAATTAAAAGAAAAATATAGACTATTTTTGCATATTTTTCCGACCTCAAAAGCTAATTTTTCTGAATTTTTAAGCATTTTCCTATTTTCAAAAAATATTAAAAACGAAAAATATGAAAGATGATTTTTTGTTAAAAAATGGTTCTTTAGGCTTGGCCAAGGTCCCTAAAATTGATTTTGTAAATTTTTTTGACTTTTTTTATGAATTGTTTTATGAATTTTTTAAAAAATAAACCGAAAAACCGACTCATCAAAATTCGGGTTTCAATAGTTGCCCTTTTTTGAGAGGGATCTCGTTAGAGGTTACTCTCAAAGACAAGGTGACACTTGAGTCTTAATCCACTCTACTGAGAAAAATGAAAGAAAATGAGTTATGACATTTAACTTCCATACCCATCAAAGTAAGCTCTCATTTTGAAACGAGATATGCATATTACGTTCGTTTTGATATGAGAGAGTTAGAGGAGAGAAAAGCTTACCTGGTTCTTACTGTTGATGGCTTGATGAATATTGACCGAGAAATAGCGAGAAAAGCCTAAGGGTTCGTTATAAGAACACTTAGGATGGATCAAAACTTGACTTGTACGGTGGGTCAAATACTTAATTTCTCTTGGGGATAGAGACAGCTTATGGAACTCTTTAAGGATAGAGACCGACGTATGATGGATCTCTTAGGGCGAGACAGCCTATGGAACTCTTTAAGGATACATGTGAGGGATCTCTTAAGGATAGAAATAGCCTACGGAACTTTTTAAGGACAGAGATTGACCTATGGAGGGAAATTCAACAAAAGATTTAAAAGGGGTCGACTATCCTATAGGAAGGAATTCACCAAGAGATTTTAAAAGGGGGTTATCTTGTAGGAAGGAATTCGCTAAGAGACTTAAAAGGGGTCGGCTATCCCGTAGGAAGGAATTCGCCAAGAGATTTAAAAGGGTGGCTATTCTCAGGGAAGGAATTCACCGAGAGACTAAAAATAGTTCAAAGAAGGCGATGCCATTATGAGGACCTAAGGACACTAGGGAACCGCGAAGCTTAAACCCCGAAAATTTTTATAAAAAGAGGTTGATCCTAAGACTTATGAGACTAGAAATCACCAAAGAGGATATCAAAAAGAAATTGTAAATGAAACTTGTCCAAATACATTGTCCCCGTAGACTTCACACTCAAAACTCCATTTGGGGAAATTTTGAATCATATGACTCAAATATTTTTCAAAAATTTTCTTTTAAAAAGAGTTTCAATTGGAGTGCCTTCATCTAAGAGGACTTCTCACAATTTTCGAAAGGGGTTTATATCTCCATGATAGGGAGATATTTTAGAGAAAACACTTGAATTTCCTCACGAAATCTAAATATAGGATTTCGGGACTATTGGTAGTACATACAATCTAATTGATCCGAAAAGGTCTTTTCTAGGATAGTAATGTGGGGTTGGTCAAAGGCTTCACAAAGGATTGGCGCTTTGAGGCTTAGAATGAAACAACTATCAATAATCAACTCTTCGGGTTTACAAGTCAAGAACATCAAAGATAAGTAAGACGGGATTTGCTCACTTCTTCATGCAGTAGCTTCTCGTGTGAACTCCCATGTTAGCCCAAAACATCTCGGATCGGGAGAGCATTCGGGATGGGTTTTCATGTTGGTTTGGGGCAAGCTTTGAACAAGGCCATATTTTCAAAAAGAGGAGTATAAAGGTTGGTGGTCACCTTGGCATCATTACCAACTACCATTGGGGATTAAACATGAATTTTCAAACTTCAAAATTCCCCATTTTGTGCTTAGTTTTACTTGAGCTTTTCTAGATATTTTTCTTTCTCTCGGTCGGGCGAGAATTTTTCATTTTCTCATTTCGTTTTTTGGATGGACTTTGGCCTTGCTTTTGCTAGGCATTTTGCTTTTGTATGCCCTCGCTTTTCATATCGCTTTTCTACATCTGATGATTCTTTCTAAATTCATCTTTGAGAAGCTTTTAAACATGATCTCAATCATCTATTAGTAGATCATACGCTTTGCTCCAGGTGTAAGGAGGATATCACCAATGAAGGTTTAGAAATAAACATTTAAAGGCTCGAATTGGCTTATCAAAGGGTAAAGTGTTTGGGGATAGAAAAATAAAATGCTCTTCCTTAACTTGCGATGTTTCAAGCTTCCACGGGATATCACTTGGGGCTATCACAAAAAAATTGATGCAAGTTAGCACAATAAAGTCTTACCTTGATCTTTTTCTCCAAGATGTCAACCATAAACCTTCAAACATGCCCCGGTGTGGGGTGGTTCTTGATAGGGTTATATTCTAAATCTCCCTTTTTGGCTCAAAAGGGTTTGTAAAGGATTAAAAGTGTTTGGGGATAATGAAAAGGAAACGTTTTTTCCTCATTTCAATTCATGTAATCACTACGAATGATCCCTACGCCCACGAGATGAAGGTTCTTCTCTCAATCTATCACTCATCACTCAATGTGTATGGGACGTGTTTGAGATAGGCTTGCCTCTTTTCACTTGAAAGCACATCCTATTGAAAATCAATTAAAACAATCCCCTTTGAAAAAATTTAAGCTATTTTCATCAAAATTAGACTCATTGGGGATTTTTAGCACGAAGCTCATATTCAAATGTGTTTAGACAGACTTCTAAAAGAGCTTTTATGAAACGAGCTAGTTTCAAGATTTTAAAATGATTTTTCCAAAAATTTGAGAATTCAAAAACCTTCAAGTTCTAAGGATCTTATACTCTAAGAGGATTTGAACTTCTAAAGGAGAGTGGAATCGCTCGAACTTCTTCATTCCACAACATCTTGAATTATGTTCTTCGCTAGGGATACATAGGTGGAATTGAGTGAGTAAGGATGTTCAAAGATTAAAATTCACACTAACCTTTGGGTAATTGCCCACGTGTATCCTAGGGATAATCTACTTAACCCATGTATCTTGCTTTGAGGAACCGCAAGAGAAAAGATTTGATACGTGCATGTATGCATGAGAAAAGTATAATGTAACTCGAGTCCATTTGAAGAAAATGGCGATGTTGTCGGCCTCTTTGATTTCATTTCATGGATAATATTTCTTAACCGCATCTACATTTATAGGACTTGTTAACTTCTCGCCATCAACATTTACAAGTATGAACGCTCCTCTTGGTAGGACCTTCTTGACTTCATAAAAGCCTTCATAATTTGGGGTAAACTTTCCTCTAGGATGTTGGACATTTGGGAGTATTTTTCTCACAACCGGATCTTTCGCTTCAAACATTTTAGGTTTGACTTTCCGGTTGAAAGACTTGACCACTTGTTTCGATAACTTTGGCCATGACGAGATAGCTTTCAAATGTTTCTCATCAATCAAGTTTAATTGTTCATGCGTCTACTAGATCCATTTGGTCTCCGAGAGTTCGCACCGAGATAGGATTCTTAAAGATGGAATCTCAACTTCCACAGGGAGGACTACTTCCATACCATATACTAGAGAATAGGGTGTTGCTCCGGTTGAAGTCCGGATTGAAGTACGATATGCCATTAGCGCATATAGTAATTTTTCGTGCCAATCTCGGTATCTCTCAGCCATTTTAGACAAAATCTTCTTGATGTTTTTGTTCGCTGCTTCCATAGTTCTATTCATTTGTAGGCAGTATGGGGATGAGTTAAGGTGTTTGATCTTGAAATGACTCAATAGGTCATCAACCACCTTGTTGTTTAGGTTTAAACCATTGTTTGTGATGATTGCTTGAGGGACTCCGTACACGGGGATGATGTTTCTCTTGTTGAACTTTGCCACGTTCTTAGTTGTGACATTAGAATACGAGTTAGCCTCAATCCACTTGGTGAAGTAATCAATCGCTACCAAGATTAAGCAATGTCCATTTGAAGCTTTCGGGTTGATTGGCCCGATCATATCAATGCCCCACATGGAGAATGGCTAAGCCTCGGACATATGATGTAGCTTTTTTGGAGGCGCATTAATTCTGTCACTATATACTTGGCATTGGTGATAAGATCTCACATGTTGGTTGCAATCGACTACATGGTCATCAAGTACTTTCCGAGTCTCATGATCTTCTTAGCTAAGAGGTAGTCATTCATATTCGGCCCACATTCTCCCTCATGAATCTATTTTATAATCGGGTTGGCTTCCTTGGCGTCTAAGCACCTTAGCAAGACCGAATCAAAAGATATCTTGTAAAGTATTGTCCATTAAGAAAAATTTGGAGGCTACCTTTGTGATATACTTCTTATCACTTGGCGAACCTGTCTTGAGGAAACTCACCTTTTATGAAGTAGTTCTTGATATCATGATACCAAGGTTCTCCATCGAATCCTTCTTCGATTACCAAGCAATAAGCCGGTTGATTTAGAATTTCCACTCTTAAAGGCTCTATATCAAGGCCATCTTGTATTTGAAGCATTGATGATAAAGTGGCTAGAGCATCCGCAAAGTGATTTTGGTTCTTGATAGATATTTAAAAGTTATGTCATCGAACTCCTTGGTTAGTCTCTCTAAAAGTTCATGATATGGTACAAGTTTAGAATCTCTTGTATTCCATTTTCCTTGTGTCTCGCAGGATAATGAGCATTGAATCTCCGTATACTTGTAATTTGCGCACCTTCATTGAAATGGCCGGTTGCGGACCAAGGATGCGAGCTTCTTATTCAAAAACATTATTGGTGCAAGAAAATACCAACTTTGCAGAAATAGGGTAATGTTGACCCTTTGGGGATATTAAAACTACCCTAGAAGGTTTACGGCACCATCAAAACACATGGTCCATTTATCCTCTAATATGCTTAAGATACGATCCTCGCCTTCCCTTTCTTCAAAGCTTTTGTGCTTTTGAGGATTTTCTGCTAATAAATCATCGATGGCTCTTCTTTCTTGATTTTTGGGAAGAACTTTCAATGTCGAATTTAGATAGGAGTACTTGCCATTTAGCTATTCTCCTAACCAGAAAGCAGTCTTTTCAATGAGGTATTTGATTGGGTCATTTTCGGTGACTAGCTTGATATAATGATGGAGAGTATATTGCCTCAATCTATGGAGCACTTAATCCAATGCAACACAAGTCCTTTCAACTTTTGGGTAGCCTACTTCGGATGTAGTGAACTTCTTACTCGGGTAGTAAATCTCCCGTTCTTTTCCATAATTGGGACTTGTTTGTGCTAATAATGCACCTAACGACTCATCATGAACAATCGAGATATAATGTCCAAGGGATACCTAGGATGGGAGGTACCAGGACTAGAGGTTGCATAAGATGTTCTTGAATTTCATCTAGCGCCTATTAACATTCGAATCTCATTTTACCTTTGCGTGTTTCTTCAAAAGTTTAAAGAATGGCTTAGCGATTTTGAGAAAATTGAGATATGAATCGGCTATGTAATTCAACCTTCCCAATAAACTCCTTATATCCTTTACAGTGGTAGGAGTACCGATTCCCCATATAGCTTTAATCTTTGAAGGATCGATTTCGATTCCTTGACTACACACTACAAATTTGAGTAGTTTCCCAAATGCTCCAAATATGCACTTTACGGGGTTTAGTCTTAGTTTAAACTTGCGAAGCCCCTCAAATAATTTTCTCAATATTTGGACATGGTGCTCTCCAGACTTTAGACTTAGCTATCATGTCATCCACATATACTTTAATTTCTTTGTGCATCATATCATGAAAGAGGGTTATCATTGCCCTTTGATATGTGGCACCAGCATTTCTCAATCCAAAAGGCGTTACCTTGTAATAGAAGATCCCCCATGGAGTTATAAATGCGATCTTAGCTTTATCCTCCTCTTTCAAGAAGATCTAGTTATATCCAGAGAATCCATCCATGAACGAGAATAATTCGAATCTAGTGGTACTATTGACCAGGACATCAATGTATGGTAATGGGAAGTCATCCTTCGGACTTGCTTTGTTCAAGTCTCGAGAATCCACACTGACCCTAACTCTCCCTTCTTTCTTCATCACGAGAACGATGTTAGAAACCCATTCGGGGTATGAGATAACTTTGATGATCCCCGCACTAAGGAACTTGATTACTTCTTCCTCAATCTTTTTTGAAAGTTCGGGTTTCATCCTTCTTAACTTCTGTTTCTTAAGAGGCATTTTCGGGTCAATGGGCAATAGATGTTCCACAATGCTTGAATCCAACCCGGGCATTTCAACGCAAGACCAAGCGAAAATATCATGACATTCTCTCAACAAATTAATCATTCTTGAGGCTTCAAATGAGATTAATCTTTCACCGATTTTCACTTCTCCGATATTTTCAGCATCCCCAAGATTGATCAGAATCGCATTCCTAGCGGTGAGCGGATTAAACTCTTCATAATGATTCCAATCTCACCTAATATATGCTTGATTGCTTTCCTCCTCAACGATTTCATAAGAATAATCATCTTGATACCTCGTGTCACATAAACCTGTTATACATGAGAGGAATGATATGCTTGAAATGCGACAAGGATGGTTAGTATATCACAACAATTATTGACAATGCATGATTTTATAAAAATCATTTTGAAATTCATTTTCAAAAATTTTGGAGGAAAAAGAAATAGAACTAGCCCTCTCTCATTAGACATCTTGGTTCTCAAAACATTTTTGAAATCATGATTCATATGGTAAATCGACCTCAAGCTTTGATTTTAACATGAAGATAAGTATTATCATCGGACCGATTTCGATTCCATATATCCTTAATAAAGCTTGAAATTTTTATTGATTGATGCAGAAAATGACATTACAATATTGTACCTCTTGGATTGACAAGAAGGATCCAAGGCTACCCTAAAGGAAATACGATGACTAAATTGTAAATTGCATGAAATTAAATGCAAGTATTAAATGCGCTAAAGAGAGAGTTCGGAAGGAGCCTCTTTACTCAGGAATAGAAGCATCGTCCTCAAGCCATTCGATGATTACATGTACTCGCTCATCCATGAAAGGTTTGCAAAGGTATAGTTCTTCATCAGCGAAAACCTCTTCGTCTACAAGCCACTTAGTACTCCCGCAGAATATCTCATTCAGCGGGTTATCAAACATCCTTCCTTAGCTTTTCCAAGCGCCAAAGCCAATGAATTGATCATTTTGGACTCCATAGCATCCACGGTGTCCACGGTTTCTCCCTCGACCTCGGCCTCGACCCCCCATAACGATCAATATCTCATCTATAACCCAGACCAACCTTATGGTCGTTTGATTTTAGATTCAAAGGATTAGTAATGTCTTGACCGTATTTTTCTAGTCCGGTTCCTAGAATGTATCCACTCATCAAGAGTATCTTTCCAACCATCATAGTAAATTCGGAGAAGTCGGGTGTAGCAATCTTGGTTCCGACGGTATACGCATGTTAGACGTGATGTCGAAGGTATGATAACTCAACTCTTCTTCCTTCTAAGGCTCTACATAAGGAACCATATCGCTAATTCAGGCTCTATATCCCATTTCTTTATGAATGGTGATCAGCCTTCCATTTATCACAAAATTGACTTTTTTGATGAAGACTTGAAGATACTGCTCCATATACGAATATCCAAGGCCTTCCTAAAAGCATTGTAAAAGCACTTGAAATATCTAGCACTTGGAATGGAATTAAGAATCCGATCGGGCCCATGATAATATCCAACTCAATTTCTCTAACTACGTGCTTTAAAACTCCATCAAAAGAGAGGATGGTTTCTTTGGACCTTTTTATTAAGTCTTCAAATATCCCCCAGACTTTTCAGAATACTTAAGGGACATATGTTGAATGCGAGATCTATTATCAATTAAAATATGAGGTACCTCTTTTCCCATACATCTCACAAAGATGTATAAAGGCTTGTCATGCTTTCGTCCTTCTTTGGGGAAGTCTTCGTCCGAGAAGGAGATCTGATCTTTTAATAGTATTGCACCGACGAAATCCTCATGGCTAGACTTCATTTATAGTCTCTGGAATGTGTATCTCATTTAGTACCTTTATCCGAGTGTTCTCATGCTTCTCGGAGTTTATAAAGAGATCCAAGAGGGACATTTGAGCGGGCATCTTTCGGAGTTGTTCTATGACCTAATATTCACTCATCCTTACGATGGAATGGAGCTCCTCTACGTTCTCTTTAGTCGGTATTCTTTTCTCTAGTTTACCCTCCCTCGGGGAGTAACATCTTCCGACCTCATCACGGCGTCCATCTCGCCGGTTCCATAGTTCGGATACTGCTTTGGATCATATTCCACTTGGTGGAATTTTTATGTTTATTGGTTTGATCATTTCATTCTAATCCTTCCCTACTTCGTCCGATTCGTCATCATTTAGCTTGATGACCATCAACTTGCTAGAGAGTTCCCCTTCTTCCACACTCATCGAGTCCACTTTGTTTATATTAATAATAAAGAGAGTCGGAGTTTCTATTACTCCAACCAATTCGTCCTCGTGAATATCCTCGAAATATATCTCGCGAGAATGTTTAGCGCATAGGGAGCTTTCTCGGCCTTCTTTGGCCGAATCGCCTCTAACGTTCCATCTTAACTCTCCGTATTATACCTTCCATTCTTATGCCTATGTCGACGAGGTGCTCAAAAGAGTGGTACCCAAAGACACACATGAGATCAAAGTATTCCACGGGAAGCGACTTTAGTACGTACTCCACCGTTTCCTTGTCGAACAATGGGGGTTGCACCCTCTCATATTGTTTCTTCCATCTCTAGGTGAAGAGTTCAATACTCTCGTCTTCACATTTCTTTATGTTGAGTATATCAATTCTACTGACATATCCTTTCAGATCGATTTCGAATCATCGTACAAATTGCTCTAATAAATTTTCCCGGTTGGGAACCCAATCTAAGTCAATGGATTGGAACCATTGTGACGTAGATTCAGTCAAGCCGAACTTGAAGTTGTGGATGAGGGCTCATCATCCTCATGGTGTCCAACCATCTTACGAGATAGTACGAAACGTAGGCTAGAGGACATCTAGTACCATCGTACTTCGTCGAAAATGTCACCTTCGAACTTGGCCTTTAGGGGTGGGGTATTCCTTACCCGAGTGATATGAATAATAAGCTCTCTTAATTCGGACATCTTACAAGATAACTCATTGTAATGCTCTTCCGAGATTAGCCATTCGACGATTCTAGAACTCCATCACTCTTCGTGCCTCTCTTGCTTGCATGCTTTCCCCTACTTTAGTATCATTGAGTTGTGTTGCTAGGCGGGTTAATTCGGATATCATGCTTCCTAGATGATGCATGTAAGTCTCCACATTAGCTATCCGGATATGGGTCTCCTGCTCCTTTGGTTTATTTATAATATTCTCATTAACGGGTTCCTCATCCATTGGGCCAACAAACTCTTCATCTATGTAATTCATTCCACCCCAGCCATCCGGGATTATACCCTTCGCATCTACGAAGAAACTTGAAGGAGTGGAATATAGAACTTTAAAGTAGTAGCCTCCGCTATGTAGGGCCTAAATTATCAACCACATCGCCTCTACGTAAAGCCTCATGTAGGAATCCCCTATCTCATTTTCAAGCCCTTTCCAGACATTCTTCATATTCGTGTGATTCTTCATCTTTAATGTTGATTAGGTATCTATAAAAAACGCTCCATATTTCTCCTCTCGTAGCTCTCATCATGAAGTCATTAGAGATTATGTCTTCCTTCACCGATATCCCCGTGAAAGCGCGATCATCAATCCTTCCAATGATACCTAAATTAACCATCTTTTCTAAGCATGATATCTTTTGCTCTTTAGAGATACTTCCTTCCTCTGGGTACTAGGATGCGATATCCAGGATTTCTTGTAGCTTCCTAATATCAACAATAAATTCAAATTGTTCCTCTTGCTCATCCTCAAATATCGCGTTGACCTCGCGATGTTCCGGTAAAGGATTTTGTTGTACATTCGGTTCCGATTTGTCAAAGTTTAGGATTCCACCGTCTATTAAGGCTTCAACCTTATACTTCAATGTAAGACAGTTGTCTATATTGTGTTTCTTTTCACCCATATGGTAGGTGTAGGATCAAGTCTCATCAAACCCAGGGAACTTGGGAGGATTCACTTTTGGTGGTTTTTTGGCAACCAAACATCCCTCAAGAAGCATAAGTAAGAGCTTCGATAGAGGGCGCGGAAGTGATGTAAAAACTAGTGTTTTCTTCTTTGGTTCGATGCCTTTGATGCAATCCATGACGTACTTCCTTGAGTTGGAGTTAAGTTTGGGAACTTCCTCGGCTTAGTAGAATTAGGGAATGAAGGCTACATCCCATGTTTGCTCCCTTTCTCTTTTGATTGGGCATTGACGCCTAAAAGCAATGTTAGGTATCTTCTTTTCTCTTAAAGCCCATTCGAGACGTTTTTCCACCTTTATCAAGTGCGCAAACATTTGGCACCCAAATGTGTTCAATTTGTCAAAGAATTCGAAAGGTAATGCTTTCGGGAAGAGGTCAATCAATTCCTCTTCGAAACTTGTGGCTTTACTTGAACTGTGAAGGCTCTCCATCTCTTAGCGTAGGCTCGCATACCTTCGTTCTTCCCCTTTAATGTCCTTAGCAAATCCTCTCTAGTGAATACAATCAACGTGTTAAATTTGTACTATCAAAAGAACTCAAAAGCAAGTTTGTCCCGATCGACGAGGTTTTTAGGTTTCAGCTCAATGAACCAAGCCAAGGCTGCCCCGACTAAACTTTCTTGGAAAGTATTCACCAAAAGTGGGGTGTTATTCGAATATTGCGCCATTCGGCGCGAGTAATACTTCAAATGTTCTTTGGGACATCCAGTTCCGTTGTACTTCCGTATGAAGTCGGGCTCCTTATAATCAGTTGGGACTTCAATCTTAGTGAATGATGTCACCTTAGTGAATCTAGATAACTTATATCCTTGACTAGCTAGGCACTCTTCTATTTTGGCCAATCTCTTGGCCTTTTCCGCAGCTTTAAAGGATCGTTTTTCAAGGTCAATAAGAACATGAGGAGCCTTTCATGGTGCTTCGATATTCGGAGTTGAATCAACTAGATGACCCTAGAGTTGAGCGCTAGTTCCCGCTCCGAACGGGCATTTCCCCAGGTTGCGGTGAACATCGCATTCAATTCTACGACCATCGTAGCCACAACATTCGTTTGTGTTTTTAACCCGACAACGCGAGGAGCAAGATCCTCTTGCTCCATTCTTAATTGTCTTATTTTACTTAGAGTCCTCGTGGCGATAAATCACCTATTTTTAGGATATTAATTAGAATTGGGAAGAATTGATAGTCATGGTGAAGAACTTTAAAGTTCTCATCAATACCATGTTTATTTGAGAACAACAAGGAAAAAGACCCATTGATGAGCCTTGACTTCATCAAAATAGTCTTTTTGCCATTTATCACAAATAATCATGCTATTGAAAGAAGATTAATCTGTGATAATTGATCTTTTTAAGTGATGATGAATATGTCTAGAATGTGCAAATGAAAGTAGAATGCATTCATTACAACTCAAATTGTTCAAAAGTGTTTAAAAGATGATAAATGCAACATCAACATGCTAAGACTAATGGGAATCAATCTATCCAAGCCGAGGACGCTTGGATTCCACCCAATCTTCTAATCCATCGAATCCCATAGATAAGGATCTTTGCCTCCTTCAAGTGTCGGGGCTCTGGATCTTCGGGAATGTACAGCTCTACTCCAAGGATGTGCGGTACGATGTACACGGTGACATAGGGCTCCACTTCTTCAATTTAAGGTGATATGCACTTAGGGACATATGGTTTGACCAGAGATTGTCGAAACTCTTTGAACTTTTTGATATACACTTTAGAAGCATGATGGATGTTCATCTCTTCGTCCAAATGATCCGGCCACTCTACCTCTTGTAGAGTTGTATTCTCCAAGGCATGGATAATCTTCTTAATCTTCGTTTGATAAAGAGCCTTCGTCTTCTCGCAAGCTCTCCTTGTGGTAAGTCAAACGAGAAAATTACATGATGTGTATCGGATGGGATCTCCTGAAGTATGCCAAATTGCCTAACCACTCCAATGTGGTAATATGCAACACTACCCGTCCAACTCATCGTAGGAATTGAATCTCTACTTGCTCCAGTGATACAGGCCTTAAGTAGTCTTAGCCAAGTCAACGGCCATCGTAGGTGCTCGGGCTCTAATTTTTCAAGTACCTCCAACCATTTCTTAAAAGAATAGTTTGGGACCAAAGATTGACACTTTAGGAAAGATCCGAAAGGATGGACATGTTCGCTAATCTTATAGCACCCTACTTTAAGCCTAAATATTTTAACACGAGAAACAAACCACATGTGGAGTAGCCCATTGGAGGCTTAAAAGGTACATTTCCCCGAAGTTTGAAAGCGATTTATAGAAAGGATGGTCTTAACTAGGATCATGTAAGAGTAATCCCAACGGGTACATGCTTATTGAGCTATGTGGACATCGAAGGATCAAAGGTCGTTTTAGAAGTGGAAAATAGAATGAACGTAAAGAATGTTAAGATGAATACCTTATCGGATCTACGACCAGAATTGATTGGAAGCAATGAATAGTTATCAACGAGGTATGAAAAGGTAAACTTGTCGAATGGGACTTGTAAACTTTTTCTATCTCGAAAGCCTTGAGTCAAAGGAACTTTAAAAGGGATTGAGTAGGATTCATTTCAAGTGGGGGTTGAACTATGTGCTTGTCAAATTGAGCTCCTATGATGGCGGTATATTCCTCCAAAGTCGATGTCAACTCCAATCCTCGAAAGTTGAAAGTTATGGTCTTGGGATCCCAACGTCTTGTTAGGGCTTGAATGAGAGCGGGTTGGTACCTTACTTTGATCAAGTGCACCAATCTCCCTAAACGGCCTTCCACATAAGCTTGGTTGATTATATCAAGTCGCTTCTACCATTGCATGAGCTCTTTACATGGGACTGAGATGATCTTGATGTTTCCATTCCCCATTGTCTTTAATGAATGAAAGAATGATCCTAGAATCAATTATCACGGATTTTCATGTTTGATGCACGTAATGTAATGCAAATGTCATGTATGTACACTAATTCAATTTCATGCTATCTTTGGGTGAAATAAGGGTTAAATGCTCTTATTTAACCAAAAGGAATCAAATGAAGAGTTTTAAACCATGTTTCACTCAAAGAAGTTGTGTAATTGATTAGAGCCATTAGAGTGATTGGAAAGAGGCCAACATCACATAAAATGACCAACAAACTCAAACGGTGCAAGTTCACCTCTAATATATCCAAGCCTAGGAAAAATGTGTAAACATACTTAGAAATGTCAAATTCACATAAGGAGTACATCTCAATGTAAAAACAAGTAAATCAAACTCTAAAAACCACTAAGCCGTCCCAAGTCGATTTGGTTGATATTAGGATCCTCGTCGAGATGAGATCTCTACCAATCCAGGAAAATGGAAATTATCCTCAACAACTTCGCTGCTCTCATTGATAGAGTAATATGGAGCAATCCTAAATGTGCAATTTAGCTTCCTCATATCCATGCACCATTCATGGAATGTTTGCTCCTTGTTTAGACGATCGGCTTTTTTGATCGGTAAAAGCTTTGAAGTAGTCTTGATTGTACGACGGCATTTCTTGATCTTGAGAAGTCTAGTCATTGCTAACTTTGCTTCGACTTGATGCTCCTCATGGGTGACAACTTTGGAAGCTTCCATCCGACTTGGGGAAACCATCTTTCTATCCTAAAAAACATGGCTTTCCAACTAATCACGCAAATGATCTTTAGAATGATTAGCCATGACATGCTCTTAATGATACGCGACATGTACAATTCAAGATGAAAAATTAAAATTACAAAATTGGATTGAAGAGCCTCACCAACCAATGATACCCTTTTTATGATTTTTGGTTTTAGGTATACTAACCTTCCAATCACATGCGCATGAGACAAGTGATAGGTTTGACTCTAGAAATCAAAATGGCTTAGATATGGATCTAAGAAGGTTCCCATTATAGGAGTTGGTGAGCCGCCCACAAGTGCAACCGAGCAACAAGTGGGTAGGTTTAACAACTTCGCATAATGAGTGGGATTAAGTATGGTCAATCAAAGCGCAAGCAAACGTAAGAGCTTTGCATACCAATCTCTATCTATGGCAACCTAAGGGTGTTTCGAGGCTTGGGTTTAGGCACTTGTACATGTGGAGTGTCGTGATCCTCAAGATATGCAAGTCATGCACAACAATTTATAATCAAATCGACGCTCCAAATGTGTGTAAAGTAAATAATCAATCCAAACTCCGATCTGTAAAAAACAGTTAACAAAGACGCCACCCGTTATAACTCCCAATCTGCACCAACATTTAACACTTTTCATTAGGAGACTTACCTCACCTTCGAGAGCATATGCAGAAGATAAGGTTAGAAAATACTCAGCTTTTTAATCGGCCCAAGTCCTCTAGAACTATCCCCAATGGATTCGTCCGTTTGTCGTGATTATCTTCGACTCCCAAGTTGTTCCTCATTAGTTATAGGGCACGCTCCATCGAGGGGGGGTTAATGGGTCATCGTCTATCTCGCGATGGATGGATTTTGGAGCCTTTACCTAAGTCCCAATGGCGAGAAGGAATTAAAATCAAGGTTGACCTTAGTGTGGTTGGGTAATATGTGCGTAGTGTACGTGCCATCGGAGTCGCCACCGATCATTCCTTGGAGGGTATGATCGGAAAACCCTATTAAATGATTGGGAGAAACCAGTCGATTCTACGAAAATCGAGAAAATGGTACGGAGATTTTGTTATGTCGAGAAATGCCATCGACGCCCTTTCGGTGCCGAGGTTGAGTGTTTTTTTAACCTATGAATTCATACGGATGCTCGAGGAGGTGGAGGAGGCTCTAATGACCTACGAGTATTATGTAGATCGGGAATATTCTATCATAACAATCACAATCATGAAATTAAGTGTGCAAATCAAGGAATCAAAGGCATGTGAGGATAAATCACATCAAATCAATCAATTAGATCAACATGGCAAGCCTAGTATAGCCCCATAGGCTTATGGAAAAGACCAACTAAAACCCGAGGGTTGGTTTGAAAAATGTAAAGACCAAATGCCTTGAGGGTTAAAACGGTCATTTGGGAAAGCTTGAGGACTCAAAAATCACAAATTAGGGTCAAGCTAGTTGAATGTGACTATTTCCAAATTTTTTGTGAGTTTTTTGAAATTTTTGAAATTTCTCCTCATTTTTCTATTTTTTTAGAATTTTTTACTATTTTTTCATTAATTTTTCTATTTTTTTATTTTTTATTATTATTAACCGGATCGGGTCAACCTAGTCAACGAACCGATCAACCCGGTCCAGACCCGTGGGACCACAAAACGGCGCCATTTACTACTTTTTATTTTTTTATTTTAGAAAAATCTAATCTATTTATCAAAATTTCTAAAAATCTAATTACCAATCTGTCGACCCTAGCTAACCACGTGGCATCCTATTAGCCGTTTGATCGATTTTATCTAATCAAACTAACCCTAAATGTCAATCCGACGTGTGTGTATGCCACGTGTCGGGCCACGCGTGGCACGCCGCGTCGATGATGGCCGACCGGTCAACCATGCCACGTCGCCGTCGTATTCTTCGCGGAGACCAACTATAGAATGAATGGCTGAGATTCCTCCGCCATTGATCGACGACGAAACCTCGGCCAATCGATACCAAACCACCACCAATCGACTCGCTTAACTCTCCTCTATCACATATATAAAAATCGAGCAATATTATCCACAAAATCACCATGGCCGAAGCTCTCAAAGTATAGACATAGCATGTTCGAATCTCACAAACCAGAGCATAACAATACAATTCATTCACACAGAAGCATCGCATAGGGCTAAGGAAACTTACCTCGAGCTCTAATCGAGATCGCAATCTCCGAAATGGCTAACTAGTGTTCGACAGTCCGAGGATGGTTGGAGGTTCAACTCATGTTTTTTAGGCAAACCGATGCAAAAACGAGTTGTTATCATGGTTAGCATAACTCGAGAGAGTAAAAAGCACACAACAATTGCAAGCATGGTGATCGAAGATGCTAAATGCCATTCGAGCACAATACGAAGCTTGAGACGTGACTCACCTTTTTTCGAGGTATCCGGTAGCAAGAGCCGGCTTGATTGCTTCCTCCGAGCTCAGGCGAGCTTCCAATGACAATCCGTAGGTTTGGTTTGGCTTAGATTGGGTGGGCCAAAGATCGACGGTTCTTGGACGAAGCTCGACTATGGAGGTTTTGCAAGCTCTCGAGAGCCTCTTTCTCTTCCTCTCGCTTTCTCTCTCTAATCTATTGTGATGTGCGAACAGAATGTGAGCCTCCTTTCATTCTAGAAGACTCCCGAAGCTCATATATCCCATTTCGAATTTGAGCGAACGCGGGAGGGGCCTCGCCGACTTGAATTGCATGTGATACCACGTGCATTTTGGCACATCGGCGGCAAGGAGTTAGTGGGGAATTCCATCATGTCCATTTGGTTCTCCGACGTGCACAAATTAACATCCAAATTAGCCATTCCGTGAAAGTTGACTTTCATGGCTTCAACAGCATTGACCGGTCGATTCCGTCATGCTACGGTGGCCATTGGCCTTGGCTTCGATCCCAATCGAAGTAAAGCGGTCCAAGAAACAAAATGCCTCCCTCACTTCATCCGATTATAGCCGATCGACTCGTCAATTTCACAATTCAAATCCAACTTGTAAAACTATTTGAATTTGGTGGGAATGGTTGGGGAAGAAGGAGATGGTGGATCGGGTCACTAGGTCGAGATCCGGTTCGATCCGTAGACCCCAATTGATCAAATTTTCACAAATTGACCTACAAATCTTGGAAATTTTTCAAATTAAATCACAAAATTGGAATTAGGAATATCGTTCTATCTTAAAAGGCTATTTTCCCCAAAAATTTTATTGCAATTTGAACAAAATCCCCAATTTGCTCTTAAGATCCGACAATTAAAATTGAGCAATTGGAGCCCTACGTGGCCAATTCATATTAATCAACCTCCACCAGTCGATTCAAAATGTCAAAAACTATGGGGTAGAAGTCTTACCTTGGCATGGCGGTCCCTGCATTTTGATTAATTTCACTTTGAATAAAATCTATGGACTTAATTGAAAAGTTTTTATGCAATTAAGTCCAAATCGTGCAATTGCTCAATTTGTTAAAACCTGAGGATTTAATTGCAATGCAGGGAGATCAAGTTGAATGTTAAGACTCTATAGATGCGAAAATTGCAAATTAAAAGACTCAAATTGGAATTTTTGGAAAAATTCAACTCTATGTGTAACAAAGGAATACTTAGAATTGAACTTGATTTTTGAATTTTTAAGAGGTCAAAATGAAAAGGGAATTAAAATAAAAATATAGACTATTTTTGCATATTTTTTTAACCTCAAAAAAATTTTCAAGCATTTTCCTATTTTCGAAAAATATTAAAAAATGAAAAATAAGAAAAATAATTTTTTGTTCAAAAATGGTTCTCTAGGCTTGGCAAAGGTACCCAAAATTGATTTTGCAATTTTTTTTTACTTTTTATGAATTCTTTATAAATTGTTTAAAAAATAAATTGAAAAACAACCGATCAAAATTCGGGTGTCAACGGTACAACATACGAAAATGTACTTTTGATTATTTCCATTTTGAGCTGTCATATACTCCCAACAAATGTACGATAACGTGCTCTCAAAGTATGCCGATCATATGGATTATTTGCCTATATGAACATTGCGGTAATAAGAGAAATGGAGATGTTTAACCCTTTATAGGGAGATGTTAGGAAGTTATATCCATTAAGGGCAAAATTGATCACTTCCGTTATTACGATATTGATTGTAATAATTAATGGCATGTTTAATTTCCTATTCAATACCAAGAGAGAGATATGGTATTCCTCAATATCAATATAGAACATACGACGTTCATTTTTTTACAACGCTTAGGAACTCTATCAAAAACTCACTCTAAAAAACTCTCTCAAAGAATGATCGATCGACGGATCTGGATTGTTTTCTCACCGTGATTGAGGCTCTTAATCTGTGGCTATCGAGGTATATTCGTTTTACGTTATATACTTTTTCAATTAGTGATTCAAGATGATTATAAGGCATGTAATTTAGTATAATCCGCTACATATTTGTACATATATGTATTAGGATCCGTTCCCTTCACTTGGTAGCGATAACATCGGCTCATATGGTTAATTATCAGGCTTGCAGTTTAGCGCAGCAAAATCGGGAGATCTTGTGTCAAGGCTAATGGTGACCTTGAGACGGCGGCGATGTGGCTTAGTGGCTCTGGATCAGTAACAGCGTCAAGAAGCAGTAGCAATGATAGACAGTAGCAACAATGGCGGGCCCGATAATGACAGTAGAGCCTCTCGATCCTCGTGGCTTCTTGTGGGGACAAGAGCAATGCTCGTGGGCTTATCTGCTTAATTTGGCTTATATTTGATTAATAAGCTTTTAATTAAAGGCCTTTTTCCCTAGTAGAAGTTTAACGGGCTGAATTAAGCTACAAACATGCCCTTAAGGCTTTTGAAGTTTTCGGCCATACTCTCCTCTTGCCTTGGATGAATTCTACTTTATTTTGTGGCTTGGTCCACGAGTCAATTTCAAGGCTGTTTCCGCTGCCGGTTTGATTAAATGCAAATGGGCATGTTGTAATTTAAATTAATCTAAATAAAAACTAAAGTAAAATGATATAAATATTTTTGCTAGATATTAAAGTTAGTCCCTAATTTTTAATTATGAAATTAATGCTAATAAGTATTCAAAATGTAGGTATCAACAAGGATCACTGTTAGTGGCTTGGATTAATAGAAATGGATAAAATCACATGATTAACGTTTTCAAATTAATGACAAAATGTACCGAAAAGAGCGCTAATGAGATGTTAGCGTGCTCGAGTCCCTCTTTCCGGATCTCCGGCTTGTAGAAAATGAAGCGTCCTTCGCGTTTCATTAACTTCTAACTATTGTGGCTAGCGTTGTCACCTAGAGAGGGTGAATAGGTGATTACAAGTGTATTTTTCTCGAAAATTAATGGGGAACTATAATCAAGTAAGTTTGTATATTGACCCTCAAATAATGAACACATGCAATAGTGCTATGTGTGCTAGGTGTGAAGTTTGACTATCACAAAAAATATATATATGAACAATTATGAGTAAGGGATAGACAAAACTACACATAGGGTTTATAGTGGTTCGGCTTTATTCAAGCCTACATCCATTTCTTCATGCGGACACAATCAACTGGATTCCATTAGTAAACCTGTTTAGAGATTATAGCTTAGTGATCTCCCTTAAGATGCATGACTCCACACCTAACGCTCAACACTCTAGTGTATAAATCTAAGCATTACGGTGAATAGATTAAAGAGAAATTAAGAATTGAAGCTCTTTCGATCTTGAAATTTAGAACACTATTTCTTCTTAATGCTAACTTTTTTATCTCTTTGGTCTTGAGATGTCTTTTATACTCCTCCACCTCCAGCTATCCGTTGCAAGGCCTCCAGAGGATTGCTCTCCAAAACTACCCATTTGGATGAGACTGTATCCAAAAAAAGATCTCTTAGCTATTGAGAGTTGCCAAAGGAAAGTTTTCCCCATTGGATCTAATCGCCCATACAATTATGATTCCGGGTTTCCATAGATGGATTTCTCCAATAGGAAAGTAGCGTTCGTCTCCTTAGATCTGCGTCGCCACCGAGGATCTTCAAGAACAATCCAGCTCAATTACTAGCTATTGTGATGATATAATATACCAATTAAATCATCTTTGGAATCCCTCTTGGAGTTCCGTTTGCTACTCGTAAACCGCTTCTCTCAAAGCTTGAGTTTCATTCCAACGTCCGAGCTTCTCTTGCTCAACATTTGAGCTCTACACAAGATTTGAGTCTCTCATAGCAATATCTAAGCCACCTTTTGATAGATTCAATCCCGTGCATCCCCGCACCTTTGGACAATCTACAAAATAAGTACTTTTTGGGAGTATCCCAAACCAAGAGTTCATGGATTGTTTTGTCAACTTCAAAATCACTAAAGGGTTTTCTCAACAATCTCCTCATTTTTTATAATGACAAAACCATCCGTAGGAATATCAATCGTTAAGAGAAAAAGAGGCAAGTAACACATAATTTTGTTACTCAAATGTAGTCTTGCTAAATGATAATTCATTACATCGTATTTGCACTTTAGCAACAAAAAGTTTCGAAATTCAAAAATGCGATTTCATAGTGTCACGATTAATCTTAGAACTTTTGAAACCTATACCAAAATGATTTTGAATTATGTACATACAGATATAGAGCATTTGTACTACGAAAACATGTGAACAAGGAATTTAATAAGGAAAGCACATCGTTTCGTTGACTGGATTAATTTGAGTAGTGTAATATTTCGGAGCATAATGCTTGTAGTTTGAAATTTTCTGTACTATGATGCTCATAACACTTCGTTTCGTATTGCTTTAAGAATTTGTTCCTGGAGCTTAATCAATCTGTTCAACCCGCTTAGGTTATAGCCTGTTTGTCTTATTCGAACATAACCTTGTTTACTCCGTACACTTGTTTAGTGTTAAACCAGTTTTACCAAATATAAGGATGTGATATTTTCGGATAACATAGTTAGTCTATTAAATTCGGTTTCGCGAAACCGGTGGATCACACTATAATAATCGAGAGTAGTGGAGAGTTCTAATTTTGTTTTTCATCATACTATGATCATCAAAAGTTCTAATCATGTTTTTCATCACACTATGATCATCAAGAGTATCACAAGAATTTCTCCATTCAACTCTCCTATCATTCCCCATTTGTTCATGTCCCTGTCTTTTCCATAATATGTTCCTAATAATGTGTTATGGATCTTCTCCACCTTTTTGTCATCGTAACAAAAGGGATACAGCAATGATAGCACATAATAAATAGGATATGCAATAATAGCTCAAACATTTCAATCTCAACATTGATCAAGTAGAATAGTTCAAATCTAACTGCTTCATTACAAAATCAAAAGCTATAATAAAAACCATCAAAAGCAGAAAATTTTTAAAATAGAATAAAAAAAAACATTTTATTTGGATTTGGAATGCTCGAGGATGGGGCCGGAGTGGAAGTTGTTGGAGCTTGGTCATCGTAAAGTTGGACAAGGACATACTTAGTGAGTTAGCTAATTTTCTAGTCTAGATCCCTCTTCAAATTTAGGATCGTCTTGTCCAAAAGGCCCAATCGAGATTCTAATAGGCTTGCTATATCATTCTTTCTCTCGCATAGCCTTAGAATCTATCCTAACTTTTAGTCCCTTAACGTCCAAGTGTAGAGAGGTCTAAATGCCTGTCGGGTTCTCATCCATTTCTCCCCGCTTTTGCACCAATTTCTTGAGAAGTTCCGAGTTAGTCGCACCAAGCACTTCATCTGTCTAAGTCCCAACATTGGAAGACTCCCACCGAGTCTTAGCATACTTCTCAAACGATAAAGGTATTGTTTCTTGATGTGGTGCATCTAAGGCGTTTTGCTTGGGGAAACTGCTTGTTTCAACAAAGCATCAACTTTCATTGCGAGATTCTCCCCCTCATATAATGCTTCCCTAGGTGCAGCTCTTTCACTTTGAATGAATTCAAAGACTTTGTCCTATTCAATTTGTTCTTCTTGAATCTGCATCAATAAGTTTGCCATCTCTTTATCATTCGGCACTTCTTCCTTAATTTCATGAAACTCAAAAGGTTAAATAGTCTCTTTGTCCTTTCCATGGACATCTTCAATAGGTATCAACTATTCTCTTTCTAATTTCTCTTCTTCTCTCTCTCTTTCGTCCTTCTCATTTGCTTCTCTTTCTTTTTCCCGCAGCTCCATCCGAATTGCGCCTCATCCTCAAAAGTAGACTTGACAATGGCTTGAAGCATTTCTTCCAATTCAACTTCACTTACCAAGGAGCTATGAGATATTTGCTCTTTCTCAATGCTTTCGAGCAACTTCTTGGCGGGCTTTCTCTTCTTCTGTCTAGACTTGGTGGAATTTTGAGCCATTATCTTCATCCTTCTCTTTCAAGTGGACTCGAGGATGGTTCTCGCCGGTGAAGCCTTTGCGGACTTTCCAGCAGATCAATTTCCGAGTGACTTTTACCGCTGTTTGTTGTCGTAGAGAGATCTATCGAGAATCACCTTCTTCTTTATGTCTCTCCACTATCCGTTGTCAAATTTATAGCCCATCTTATTTAAAATTGTTTCACCAAGACTTCCTTGAGGCACTTTTAAGGATCTAAGCTATTGTGGGATCACTATTCTCAAATACTTGAAGATCCCGATGATCGAGTGATCCATAAAGCAACCGTCCCTTATTCTTCCCGACTATTCTCGCGCATGTGTAGAAAGATGAGATATCGAAGAGAGAAGGGTTTGTCATTTAGGATAGCCCGGATGATCTTGGCTTCAAATCGAGAAACATCGCTCTTTGATGATCCCTTGGGCCTAAGGTAGTTTATGATTACCATATGCGGGATAATGGTTCTCAATGGGAAAGTGGTGATTTTCAACATGAGCTTTGTTAGCTCGGACATGGTTGGATTTCCGATGAGCCTCCATGTACACTACTTCATCTTAGATATGGATTCCGGTGAAAGTGGACAGATCGGTGTTTAGAATTTCTACAAGATCTCGTAGCACTCGAATAATGTTTTGTTCAAAGAAGGAGAAATGAATTGCATCTCTAGAGAGTCATAGAGAAGTTGGTGTAAAAGTAGGCGATTAGTCGGGATAGCATGGAGTATTGAGAAAACAAAGATTGTGCAATTGAAACTAAGTAAGAGGGTAGATAATTTGCAAACTATTTCTCTCAAAATACTTGAAGTCCACCGGCCTATTTGCGATGGCTATCTTGGCAATCAGAGAGTTGTAGTATGTGTGATGCTCTTTTGATCCGAACATCTTGTTTGCCTTTCCTTTTGCAGCCAAGAACTTCATCACGGTTGGCTGAAAATGAGCATAAATCGTTTCATCATCATCCTTTCTTGGATGATCACTAACAAACACAATGTTTGTTTCTTTCTTAGCAGACTTTCCTTTTACTCTAACAACCTCTAGTGCCTTTGTCTTTCAAGGTTTACCAACCTTCTCCTTTCCTTTTTCAAAGGATGTAGCCTTCTGAAACTCGTCCCTCACCTTGGTGGCTTGCCTAATCTCATCCTAAGTCAGCATTTTACTAAACTTATATACCTGCCCCTCATCGAAGAGCCCATTTAGATGCACAAACTCCAAAATGTCATGATTAGGTCTACCTTTTATCATCTTTCCCTTGATCACGTTAAACAAACCCCTTGCTAATCCGATTCTCTTATCAATAGAGAAATTATCATTTTGTTCAAGAGTTTAGATTGCCATATTTAGGATGCAATCCTAAAACTTCTTCTTCTTCCTCTCCACCACTTCGGTAGTCCACTAATCCTCATTTCAAGAACCACTCTCTGCGTGCTTACTCAGCCCTCTCATTAGTATTGTCTTCCCCTGGTGAATCCGTGAGGTCGTAGTGTGTCGGGGCATCACTTGGAGCTCTAGGGCCTCACGATTCTAGTTAGCTATACCGACAGGGAAACAATCGAGAGGATCTTCGTTGTTGAGGGATTCTTGGGTGCCATTGCGATTTTGGGAGTTTGTGAGGGAGGATTTGGGTTTGTTAGAGTTTGAGAGTGAAATCGTAGGAGTGAGTTTTGAGAGAAGGAATTTCAAAGCTTTTTGAGAGTGAAGAGTCAAAATTCGTCTATTTTGGTGTTGTTTAAAAAGAGATGAGGGTTCAATACAAAAATTTTGTCATTGCTAAAATTGGAAACCGCCTTTTAGAAATAAGGAATTTTGAGATACAAATTTCATAAATAAAATATTTTAAAAGGATATGATGAATTAATTTTGGAAACACGATATTCAATCAATTCAATCAAATAATCACAAGCAATCATGATAATTTGCATAATATTTAAAAAGATTGAGATGGTGTGTACCTTAGTTATTGCTAAAAATAACTACTTATGCTCCACAAATTTGAAGAATCAAACATTATGTCGTATCCAATCGGATGATGACATCTTCGAAGATGCTTTTAGTCTAGAGGTTCTTCTCGGTTATGAAACCTCTTCGATGATACTTGGCAACTTTTTGCTTCCTTTAGATGTTGCATTTGCTCAGGAGCAAGTATTATCTATCTAGAAAGCGGCTCAAATAGGCATAGCAATAATACCCAATTCTTGTCTCATATATTCAAAAGGACTCTTCTCGAGTTGTTTCATGAATATGTCGGCCAACCGATGCTTTGAATCAACAAATTGTATATCAATATCACCATTATGCACAAGATCATGAATAAAATGATGCTTAATTTCAATATGCTTAGTTCGTGAGTGCATAATTGGATTTTTTGTGAGATTGATGACACTAGTATTGTCGTACTTGATTTCCACATTTGGAGTTTCCACACCAAAGTCCTTCAATTGTTGGTTCATCCATAGGATTTGAGCACAAGCAACTTCCTAATGCCTCGTACTCGGCTTATGCGGTTGATAGTGCCACAGTTGTTTTATTTCTTTGAGAACCAAGACTCCAACATTGACCCTAGAAGTTGGTATGTACTTAAAGTACTTTTTTCGTCTAACTTACAACCTGCAAGGTGAGCATTTGAATAGCCATGTAATACAAAGTTTGACATCTTAGGATACCTCAATCCTAGATTGAGATTTATCGCTATGTATTTTATAATTATTTTGGCTGCAAGTGATATGTGATTCCTTAGGATCCGATTGAAATCTAGCACATATACATACACCGAAAATGATGTCGAGTCTAGAAGCAATAAGATATAATAATGAACCATTCATGCTCCTATATAGCTTATAATCAACTTGTTTGCCTTGTTCATCCTTATCTAGCTTGGATGAAGAAGACATTGCCGATTCAATTTTCTTATAGTTCTCCCGACCAAACTTCTTCACTATGTCATTTGCATACTTCTCTTGATATATAAATGTGTCATGCTCAGTTTAATTCACTTATAGTCCAAGAAAGAATGTAAGTTCTTCCATTATGCTCATTTCAAATTCACTCTCCATGATCCGAGAGAAACTCATGCAAAATTTTTGTTAAATGAACCAAATATAATATCATCTACGTATATCTAGATAAGCAAGATTTCTTTACCTTCTCTTTTGATAAATAAAGTTGTATCAACTTTACCTTTTTCGATAAGGAAATTACTTAACTTTTCATACCAGGCTCGATTGCTTGCTTGAGTCCATAGAGAGCTTTCTTCAACTTATATACGTGATCTGGACTCTTTGGATCTTCAAAACCTGGGGTTGTTCGATGTGTACTTCCTCTTTAATATGTCCATTCATGAATACGCTCTTGACATCCATTTGATATAGCTTGAACTCATTATAGCAAGCATAGGCAAATTATAGCCTGATGGATTCCAATATTGCTACTGGAGCATACGTTTCATCATAGTCGATCCCCTCTTCTTGAGAATAACCCTTTGCAATGAGTTTTGCCTTGTTCTTGGTTACATTCTTTTTGTCATCCATTTTGTTTCTAAAGTCCCATTTGGTTCCAATAACTAGATGATCCTTCCGTCTAGGTGCTAATTCTCAAACTTCACTAAGTCCGAATTGATGTAGTTCTTGCTTGCATTGCTTCTATCTAACTTTCATCTACAAGGGCTTCTTCAATTCCTTTGGATTCTACTTTAGAAGCCAATGCAAATACATTTATAGCATTTTTGAGCTTGGATCTAGTTTTGATCCCTTCATCTATATCTCTAATGACCAGTCTTATAGGATGATTGGATTTGTATTTTTAGTTCCTCTTTGACTTATCATACTTAGTCTCAAGAGATTCCTTAGCATTTTCTTCTTCATAAATTGTAATAGGTTGAATGTCTTCCATGTTATGAGAAGACTCATTTTGATTTTCATTCTCGGATGATGGGTTCCGCTTAGATAATATTATGCCTTCAAGGTCTGTCTTCCGAGTAGTATATTCATCTTTAAATCTCACATTCATATACTCTTCAACTATCTTGTGAGTTCTTGTTGAAGACTCTATAAGCTTTTCTTGAAGTGGAATAAATATTACGTCTAAATAATTTCAAAAATATGTTTGATTCCAAAGCTAAGGGTTTTTTAAGCAAATCCAAAAATGATTTATAATATACAATAAACAACTACGGGGGAGCTCTTTAATTAAAGTCGTTCTATCAAATGATTCCTTCAAACCCATTTCGGAGTGTAAGGAAAAGAAAAGTTATGTTGAAAACCGTTTTGATTATAAAATTCTGCAAAATATTGATTTTCAAATTCCCCTCCATGATTAGTTTTGATACATGAAATTGAGTATCCTTTTTCATCTTGTACTTTCTTTGAAAAACTTTCAAAATATGAGAATGCATCACTCTTATGTGCAAGAAAGAAAACTCAAGTATATCTAATATCGTCATCCTCAATGACCAAACAATAATTTTTACCTCCAATACTCGTGTTTGAGTTGGTCCGAAGACATCCATGTGTAATAGCTGCCGAGCATGGCTAGTAGAGACTTCATTTATAGACTTGTAAGCATTTCTTACTTGTTTCCCGAGTGTGTACGCTTCACAATGTTTTGTTTGTTCAAACTTGGCATCCGGGAGTCCTCTCACTCACTTCTTTCTAGATGGCTTTGTGATTTGTTTAAGGCTTATGTGTCCCAAATTTCTATGCCAAAAATCTAGATCATCTTTGACAGACAAGTAAGCACTTCACATCATTAGATGATGCATCTAGAAGATACATGTTGCCGTGTCTTCGTCCAAAGTGATGAGCACTTGTTATCTCGGCATACACTTGAATATTTATCTTCCGTGAAGGATACTTTATATCCAATATCACATAATTGGCTTATACTTATGAGATTGAAATTCAAACCCTTGACCAATGAGACATCATTGATAATAAGGTTGCCAATCTTCACAGTTCCTTTGCCTATAATTGTTCCTTTGTTGTTGTCACCAAAGGAAACATTTCCTCCATCAAACTTTTCAAGATTGATGAATATCTTAGAATATCCAGTCATGTGTCTAGAACAATCATTATCAAGGTACCACTTATTTCTTCTTTCATTGGTACTCGTAATCATCAAGAAAACTCAAGTTTTCTTTAGTACGCAAATCTATTTGGGTCCTTTGGGGTTAGAGAAATTCATAAATCTAAAAATATCTCGAGTCGACCTCTTGATCTTAGGACAACAACTTCTAGAGTGCTTCGTGTCACCACACTCGAGCACGTAGAATAATTTTGTCCTTCGGATCTTATAAACTATTTCCTAAAATGATTTTTGTATAAAAGTTTATGAGGTCTTCTTTTAAGTCTTTCCTTAACTTCAAGAAAGCCGTTCTTTGAATTATTTTCCTTTTAAAAATCAAGTCTCGATTTATTATAATAAGGAACTTGCATAGAAAGTATGTGTTGCAACGTTTTTTATCCGGATGAAAATCTTTTATGAATATCCGAAATTTCATTTCTTAGAGAGGTATTCTCTTTTTCAGAAAGATCTTTTTCCTTTTTCAAAGAAATATTTTCTTCTTCAAAAAGATCTCTTTACTTTTGCAAAGAGATGTTTTCTTTCTCTAGAGATTCATTCCTAGACTTCAACTACGTATTTTCCCTAGAAATAAAATCAAATCTCTCTTTGATTTGAGAAAATTCATTTTCGAGAAAATTTATTTTATCTTTTTGGGAAACATCTCTTTGTTTTAAACTAGCTACTTCCTTTTTTTAATTTAGATAGTCTTTTAAGAGTAGGCTTTATATTTTAAACACAATTCATCTCTCGTAATCGATACCTCAAAAGGAATTTTTAGATCCGTTACCTCAAGTTCATCCTCCGATTCGGCCATGAGATAGATATTGGCATATTATTCATCACTTTCACATTTAATGTCGCTCCAAGTCTCGGCTTCCAAGGCTTTTTTGGATTTGTCATCCTTTTCTTTCTTCTTTAATAGAGGACAGTTTGGTTTGATATGTGTTCTCTTCTTGTATTAATAGCAAGTGACATTTTTATTTTCATCTCTGCCTCCGGATGATCTTTTTTATCATATTGTTTGAAATCTCTTTTGTCTTTGAGATTTCTCCCTCTCTTTGCCATTCTTCCGAATCTCTTGACCATCGGTGCTAATTCCTCATTGTCTTCACTTCAAATATGAAACGTTAGAATCAACATTAGATTTTAAAGCAATTGATTTCTTACCTTTTGATGTAGCTTTCTCATTATTTCTTTTATCAATATAGGACAAGAGAACGAGCTCATCCATTGATGGAGGTGATATTCTTTGAGTCTCTCGAATGGAAGTTTTCACGTTTTCCCATTCCTTTATGAGAGCTCTTAATAGCTTGTTCACTCTTATCGATCCAGAAACTAGTTGCCCATGGTAGGTGAAATCATTCACTATTTCATTGAATTTGTCAAATATTTCTTTCACGGCTTCACCGGACTTCATTTTGAATGCTTCATGTTTGGTCGAGAAGGATATTGATTTTGGTCTCGTTGACTCTGTCTGTTCCTTCATAAGTAACATAAAGGTTGTCCCAAATCCCTTTTGACGAGGAATAATTTGCAATACGTTTGTATTCAATGGGAGATAATGCACTATAAAAAGAGTAAATAGCTTTTGCATCTAGAGCATCCCTCCCTCGCTATCTCAATAGCGAGATAGAGTGTCGATTGGGATAGTGTTAGTATCATCCCCCGCATTTGATTTGCTTGATGTGCCTGCATCAAGATTTACTCTTCTTTGTACAACATCCCAAATTTGGAGATCTTGGTATCCGATGTATGCCTTGAATTTGTTTTGCTAGTCACCGTACTCTTTCCCTTTGAAATATAGTGGTCTATTGTTGCCGCCACCTTCGATCCAAGTGAGAGAGAAATTGCTAGCCATGAATATCATTAGCTTAGAAGTAAAAACACTTCAATAAAATATTAGCATCAAGCTCTAATACCAATTGTTGTACCTAGCGTTATTACTTTGAGGGGGTGAATAGGTGATTACAGTGTATTTTTCTCGAAAATTAACGTAGAACTATAATCAAGTAGGCTTGTAGCTTGACCCTCGAATAATGAACACACGCAATAGTGCTATGTATGCTTGGGTGTGCGGTTTGACTATCACAAAATATGTCTATGAACAATTCTTAGTAAGAGATAGAGAAGACTACACATGAGGTCTATAGTGGTTAATCTTTATTCAAGCCTTTGTCCACTTCTTCACGCTAACAATCAATGGGCTGGATTCCACTAGTAAACCGCTTCGGAGATTATAGCTTAGTGATCTCCCTTGAGATGCGGGACTCTACACATGATGCTCAACGCTCTTGTGTACACCTCTAAGAGTTACAAGTGAATAGACAAAGAGAAAATAAGAATTGAAGCACTCTCGATCTTGAAATTTAGAACACTACTCTCTCTTAATGCCAACTTTTTTATCTCTTCGGCCTTGAGATGTCTTTTATACTCCTCGATCTCTAACTATCCGTCGTAAGGCTTCTAGAGGATTGCTCTAAAAAACTACCCATTTGGATGAGGCAGTATTCAAAAGAAGATCTCTTAACCATTGGGAGTTGCCAAAGGAAAGTCTTTCCCGTTGGATCAAATCGTCCATACAATTATGATCTTGGGTTTTCACAGGATGGATTTCTCCACTAAGAAAGTTGCGCTAGTCTCCTTAGATTTGTGTCCTTGATTGATCTTCATCACCGAGGATCTTCAAGAACGATCCACTTCGATTACTAGCCGTTGTGATGATGTAATATACCAATTAAATCATCTTTTGAATCTCTCTTGGAGTTATGCTTACTATTCATAAAAGGCTTCTCTCAAAACTTGAGCATCATTTCAACGTCCGAGCTTCCCTCGCTTAACGTTTGAGCTCCACACAATATCTCGAGTCCCTCAAAGTAACATATGAATCATCTTTTGACAGATTCAATCTTGTGCATCCCCGCACCTTTGGACAATCTGCAAAATAAATATTTTATGATATTATCTCAAACCAAGAGTTCATGGATTATTTTGTCAACTTCAAAATCACTCGGGGATTTTTCTCAACACTAACTAGCCTCAAATAGGTTAAGGGGGATTCGAAAACGAAGGAACTCGTAAATAAAAATAGAACCAAGTTAACCAAATGTCAACAATTAGTAAGGCTTGAGAGAATCCATGCCAAGTTCTAGCGCCATCTCGCGCTCGCTTGGTGATCGATTGATCATTCCAAAGCGAAACATCTAATGATATACCGGTGGCGACTCTCAAATGCAAAAATACGTTAGTTCTAATGAACCAAATTAACCAAATGTCATGGATTGATGGGGTTTGGAAGAATTTCTGCCGAGTTTTAGAATAGCCTCCCAAGAGGCTCGATCGCTCTTATTTATGGCGCGAATGATAACCATTCTATTTTCGGGAGATATTTCTAGCTAGAAATAAATTTTTCTATTTCTATTCCCTAGACAATTTTTATGAGCAGAGGAACCGTGTTTGATAACGATACAAATTTTCTGTTCACGTAATAAAAATTTGTTTGATAATAACATAAAATTTCTACGGTTGCTAACTAGCGATCGACGGACTAGAGACCGGCGGCCGGCGACTAGCGGAGAGACGGAGGTGAGAGAGAGGGACCGATGGACCGGAAACCCTCGAAGAGAGGGACACGAGAGAGAGAGAGAGAGAGAGAGAGAGAGAGAGAGAAAAGAGAGAAAAAAGAGAGAATGAGAAGAATTTTAATTTCTATTTGTGTTTCAAAAATAATAAAGTAGAAAATTATTACATTTCATTTTTATTCTAAATATATTTCTAGGCTAAATTTTTTATCTAAAAAAAATTAAATTATTTTATCAAACAAATTTTTTTCAAATTTATTTTCGAGAATCAAAAATAAAAAATAAAATAATTATCATTGGTGTCCTTGCATACTGCCAATCTAATCAATACCCTGCCCCACTTGGGCGGAGGGTCGCCACAATGTCCATAAAGTAGAACTCCACTGTAGATGATAGTGACTATTTCAATTTTGGTTGGAGGATTTATTAATCATCGGTTTACTAATTATTTCATCTCTCTCTCTCTTTTTATTTGACCAATTCAGATATTCTTATTTGTTCTACAACCTGGTTGGAAGAAGTCTCATCCAGTCATACCTCTGATTGGTAAGTCACAAGTTATGAACATCACATGTATGCAAACTTAATCAAAATAAGATACATATGATGTCCATACTTATAACCCACTAAATGTATTATTGAAGGGAACTCTTTCTACTAGGATTGTAGGAAAACACGAACCTTTTTATCAATCCAAACAATCGAATTAGATTTCTTTTTTAAATTTTTAATTAGCCCTTTTCTAAAAATTAAATAATTTCATAGCCCCTATTTTTCTTTTCTTTTCTTTGAAAGGCTTAAAAATAATCGTCTTTCCTTTCTTTCAAAGCCTGTCTAACTAAACCCTGCCTAGTATTGCCATCTAAAAGCTGACAGCATTTGCATCACTACCCTTTAATGCCATGCCATTTTTCATGGCAACTGTCAACAAATCTCCACATCTTTGTCATTGAAGTTTTAATGTGCGTTTCTAAATTAGTTTTAAGACAAGTTATGGTTGAGAAACTCATGCGGTGTGTTGGAGGCTAGAGTTCTAATAAGAGTTGCACTTAACCATATATGTTCCAACTTCAGTGCTGCTTTCTTTTCTCGTTTCCAATCTGCTTGTTTGTGTCTTTTTTACTTTCTGCTAAGGTGTATGTTTGAGGACGTTAGGCAAAAGGAGATACGCAACGACGATGTGGTGTAACGAGGAGCCATTAATATTATCCTAATTGGCACGTGCTCATTGACTTATACTTTCGAGTGAATATGGATCTAACTAGATACGTCGACGGACTCGAATTTTGGCTGTCCCTAGGTGAAAATATCGGGCTTCCGTCATGACCTCCCAACACTTTGTCTTATTTCACATGATATAGTTCGAGCTATTGAATCCTAAATAGCTAAAGTTGTGACAATTGCAAGTTCTCTTGACTCGATTAGTATAGTGAACTACATGCAAAAGCTCATGTGGTCCATTAAGTTCACTCCTCTAGAAATCATATTACATCGAATCAACAATCCGGATTTAATTTGGGACAAAAAAGAATCAACGCTCGGAGGAATTGATGATCCATATTTACCAGATACCGTTGGTAGGCAAAAAGAAGGGCAGAAAGCTTTAAGGGCAAACATGAGAAAAATTGCAGGAGTATCCAGACAAGAAGCAGAAAGCAATAACCAGAAACTGAGGATCCATAGCAGCAGGACATAACAGATGATTATAATCATGTAGAACTCATCTCCCGCTACATGGACTCAACATAACTTTCGCATGAAACAAACGCTTGAGGAACAGAAACTCATAATTCGGATGACCCATGGAACTTTAAGTTATTCATGAAGCAACTGGACTGCAAAATCCAGTGTTGATTGAGACAAGAGATTCAAGGCTCAACAGTGACAGTAACTAGCAAGGTTACATGGAAATGTTTGAGGCCAAACTTTTGCAGAGTTAGATCGGGTCAACAGCAATGAGTCCTGCAGACGTATATTCCTCTTGGTCTGCGCGGCATCGAGACGTACATGAGCACCACGTACACGACCACCCCGATGATGATCCAAGTTAAGCCAAAGCTGCTGCCATTGTCTTCGTCTTCTTCCGATGAGCAGCACAACTTTCCCATCTCTGGCAGAGGTTCTGAAGGACTGAAGAATCAGCAAATTATGCGGGAGTAGAGCGAAGTATCAGTAACAGATGAGAGGGAGAAGAAGGATGAAGATGCCAAACTCTCGGTACAGCAGAATCAAGTTGACTTGAGATTTAGAAGTTTCTTTGAGTCAAGCCTCCACTGAATATGCCCTTTGTATTCTTCTGGGGGGTTTAACTAAGAAACAATTGTTTGTCGCAGCTATTTCTGGTACAACCACTGATTGAGTACGGTTCAACCATCAAGACCTCAAAATTGGTTGAGCTAATAATTAGTTATAATAAGTCTGGCAGCGACAACTCATAATAAAATTCGGAAAATTGGCAGTTGAAAGTCGCATTTACTTCAGAGAGGACACAGAGAGTTGTTTAGAGAAGGGATTTCTATATTTGAAGTCTTGGTCAATGAATTTCATGACGCAAAGTGTTGGGCGGAACCAAGCGATCGAACGATAGATAAATACGACAAAATAAATCGAGCACGGATATGCGTGGGTTCGGTAGAGCTACGTCCACCCGGAAACGGGTGTCCCATTCGACTATCGGTCGGGAGTTTCGATCCCCGGTGAGCGAACAATCACCCCAGTCGCTCAAACACTGGGCGGGGGTTCAAGAGCAATTACATCTAATACCGCAACGGGTTTAGGCTCAAATTCTAAGCAAATAATCTCTCATTTGTTAAAAGAATTACACAAATCTTACTTCAAGATTTTATTATTGAACACTGATTCTTGTTGGAGTAATTCACAAATAAAATTACCTTTGCGCTTAGCACTCGTTCAGAAACAGCGCTTCAATAATCAGCACGTGTATTGCACGCCCTGCCCAACGGCGAAGACCTGCAGCTATATATATTTTTCCCAAAGGATAATGAGACCGACTTCCACTTGGATAGGAAATTCGTGGGATACGGTCAACCAACTGCAGCTTGGACTTTTCCCTTTGCTAAATACTTCGAACATCCAGTCCATTAAAATTAGATCGGAGGGATTTCTATATTTTAAGTCTTGGTCAATGAATTTCATGCAAAGGATGATGCTTTCAACTAGTAGTAAAGTAGGCAAGTGGAATGAAGACGAGAAAGAACAGAGAAGGAAGACTTTTTTTGGTTCTTCTTGTTTAACTGAGGAAGAAAGAGTTGCAGGAAGTAGTACACAGCAGGGGAAAAATTAGAACAGAGGAATTTAAATCCAAGCATGTTTCAGAAGAAAGTCGATTGCGTACACTGTCCCTATCTCGACCGCCTTCTTTCTCGAATGTACAGAAATACTCTCAATGCCGGGGCCGACAGTAGCTGGTTCCTCCGACGTTGGAGGACTATATGTTCCGTTGCATGATGAATGATGCTACTTCAAGTTTGAAAGCCCATGCTACAGAGCAACCACAAACATAGGCGCTCTTTTCAAATTAGTTCAGGCGGCAATGCCCTGCAACTTCATGAATTACAGAATTTTGTTTTCATTTTCACAATCACTGAAATTTTGCTTTGTAAATCCAAAAAAATAAAAAAAAAAAGCCTTGGATTCCTATTTTAAGGTAAAAGGTATTTTGAGATTATACGGGGCTTTAGGCTTTCTTTGCAACTTTACTCTTTCCAATACGGTATAAAAAGAATATTGGGGTCATACATTCATAGCCTACATGATGCCAATTGAATATACACCGCATGTGAATTTGTATGTCTACAATCAAGTAATATACACAGTTGTCCTCGGGTGATTATCTCTTATCAATTTGTAAATAAACAAAACCTACTACACGATAAAGAAAATAATTTGAGGTAAATGTGAAATGGGGTGCTGGTCTGGAATTTTTCGTGCAAAAAAACAATCAATTTGAGGAAATTGTACCATAGCATATCAATTTGACATTCATCATGGCATTTAACTCTTGAACTAACGTCTACCATGGTTTGTTTTGGAGAACGAAGCCACTGAAGAGAAGAGGTCTACCGGCACTGGTCCAGGTGGATGGCCACTGCTTGAAGAGACGCGGGTCTTGACGATGTCTTTAATGCGCAAGAAGGACAAGATGGTCGCGGATTAGGGCGTATGGTGAAGGCGCTAATGAAGCCCTTGAGGCTTCTCGCTTCATTTCGGAGGAGGTGGAGGAGAGAATTGGCTTCGCTCCATGCGATCCGGTCGCTCGCCGAAGAATTTTCTTCGGATCAAGCCGTGGGCAGACCTATCGGCCGTGGGTATCATTTTCAAAGTTTCCATGAATTCTGCCGCCAAAAGGGCTTTTGAAGTTGCGGGTTATGTATTCAGATGGTGAACAAGCAACTAACGATAGTCTCTTTGATGCTTTTGCAGTGCTCTTCGTTGCTGATTTCAATAACTTACAAAATTGACACAAACATGGCACAGCTCAGACAATGAATTACTATCCTCGTAAAGAAAATCAACCTCATAGAGACATTTATTCAATTGTGAAAATTCCAGCTACTCTATATTAAAAAAATCTAAGCTATATCAAATATTAATGATTGATAACAAAAATTAAGACGCGTACCGTGGAGTGATTTGACCACAAAAAAGGGTTAAGTTGAAAGTCGAATTAATTTTTCTTCTTTTGGGCAGCAAAGAAGTACTTCAAGTTTGTCCTTCAAATCAAATTATAATTATGTCTACGCAGTTAGACCCACATAAGAGAATATTTCCAAAATGCACATCATAATGATCAGGCCGTTTCCTTAATCTTCCCGGAGTTTAGATAAATATTCTCGTATTTGGGTCTAGCTGCATAGACAACATTATAATTTGCCTGAAATAAAAGAGAAAGCTGAGCAATATCTTTGCCAAAACACCCTTTAAAAGGTTCGTATTTACAACTAAACTAACCTTGAAACAAGTGCAAATTAGGTAGACGTTAAAAACCTAATACTCACATATAGTTCATGTAACTTTACCGTCAGAAGAGAGTGAATAAGAATGAGCAGTGTAGTGCTCATCCAAGTTTAGAAACCAGGATCTACTTCATATGCTTTTTGAAGAACACCTCTTCCAAAGGATAATTGAAGATAACTTCAGCATTTTGGGAAGCTCTCCGATAGTTCATCACATGTCGGCTCTCGTCAAGTAGTTTGGAAATATCAGCGGCTTCAAGAAGGTTTTGTGCATGCAAATCAGCCGTGATAATCATCTTCTCCAGCACAAGTGCATCACCAAGAAGAGGCTAGCAGATGTTTCGACCCAAAATTATTAGCAACACCAATGATCTCCACCCTCTTGAGATGTTTTGCCAAACACTGAAGTTCCACTTCCATGACGAAAGATCTTCGTCAAAGTTAAAATGTTCTATACATTCTCCATCGAACTTAAACTGCACAACCCCATTTAAGAAAGAAACTTCACATCAGATGCGGATCCACAGATAAAAATTTTTACTTTATATCGAATCTTGATCAATTTGAGCTCTTAAGCTCGTCTACTCAGTAAAACATCTTCTCTTTTTAGGTGTTCATCGCTAATTCATTAGTTCAAGATCCTAACCTTACATGGCAGCAAAAGAACTCTAGTATGACACTGCAGTTACTTTAGGACATGAACTAAAACAGCTTAAAACGGCCCTGCGCAAATGTCGAGTAGACTGACAATCATGGGAAAGTTTCAATTACTGGAACAAATAAGAGTTTGAGATTGATCATCTTTATGTGCTTCTCAAGTTTCAAATCATTCATGCAAAGAGGAAGTCAGCACAAAAAGCAAACTGAAAATATCATGGAACGGTAACAAACCGTCAGTAGGTAGGAGCCAATCAAGTGTATGACTAATTTTTCCAGGCACTGCGAACTTTGTAGCATGTATGCTATCCCGGGAAGTTCCCATTGACCAATATCGTGCGTAGTATCAGTTCTGAGCATTGTCACAATGGAGCCCTTCCATCTCAAAAGCAGACAGCATCTAAGCACATTGAGCAGGCACAATAGAAAATTTAATTAGTATTTCTGTTCCTGTTTAACATGAATAAAGAATAATAAAATCACAATTAATCCAGATACAATATCCTTTGACCCTGTCTCCCAGCCGGGAAAAGACCAAGAAGGATACTACAAGTAGAAATGAACAAGTGAAACTCTTTAAGAAACGAGACTATTTACACAAAACTTGTGATATTTGAAGGATCTGAAAATTCTAGTAGTTGGTCACATGAGAGAGCAAACCTCATTATCGATTGAAGCTCCCAAGAAAATCCATCCATTGACATTGTGAAATACTATAAAAATACTCCGTAAGATGATTATGGAACATCAGCCTAGTGTGACGAGAGAGCATGACTCGATTCTCGATAAACCTAAGATGACTAGGGGCTCCGCATAGTAATTATTCTCATTTTTCCGATTCCGATTCTCAGAACAAAAATGGATGAGAATCGTGTTTGGTAACGCAAATAAATTTGATTCCGATTCTGTTCCCGGAATTAATTTTAGAGAATCGAGAATCAATTTTAGAGCAAAATCCGAAAAAAAAAAAAAATTGATTTTGACAAAAGAATCACTTTTAAAAATCACAAATCAAAATGAAGTCTCGCATCTATCACTTTTCCCTTTCAATTCTCTCATCACTTTTCCCTCAACCTAATAAAAATAAAATAAAATAAAAATTCAAAAAAAATTAGAAATTTTTTAAAAAATCATAAAAAATTTAGAAAATCCCTAAAAATAGAATAAGATTAGATTAGGCTAGTTTGACCTCATTTTCATAAATTTGGGCCTAAATTTCCTAGATTTCATATATTTTACTCTTTTACAAAGTATGTCACGAAGATGATGGCATCCAACTTATGGATGATAACATATATACTCGTAGCCATGCGCCACAAAATGTAAACATCTACACATGGAGCCAAGCTAAACACCCACTTGGATTTAGGACGAAGCTAAAAAATGATAGTAAAGGACTTGTACTTCATATCAAGAGGATAATTTGGCTTTTTTTTTTTTTGTTAGTGGATAATTTGATTATTGAAATGCTATGTTTGTATGTATTTTGGATAATATAACATTTAAAGAAAAAAATGAGTTCTTAATATGGGAATTGTCTCATGCTTCAATCGAACTTCAAATGTAATATATTAAAATATGTATTTCATTTATGACATGCTAAAAAAAATAATGTATTTTAAATTATTTTAGTGTACATTGGAAATTAGTCTTCAATTTAGTATGAAATTTTACAAAGTAACTACATAGTTATTTGACTTACATGAAAAAAATTAGGAAGAAAATAGTTTTTTGAAACAGAAATTTTGTGCAGTTATCAAACGCGTTTCTATTCTAGGAACAGAAATTTTGGGCAGTTATCAAACGCGTTCCGATTCTCTAAAACTCATCCAGGAATAAATCGAAAAAGTTATTTTAATCGGAATCGGTTTTCCGGAATAGAATGGTTATCATACGCAGCCTAGGTCTACTACTCTGTGTCATCTTTCCAGATAATTGTATTTTTCCTATAAATTGAAAGAGTGAATGGAAAATGGAACCTTTTCAAATAATCTCTTCATGCATTTATCTTGTGAAAATCAAGCATTTAACAGCAGCATCCATAATAATAATTAGAGTTGTGCCTAATTGCACGATGCCAGATCCCTTTATTTGAGATAAAACAGAAGGAAGAATCTCCAAGGTCCACGATATGTTCTCACGCAATAACTCGAAACACAAAGTTGTGAATGTACAAACACCCGACGCCAATGGTGAATGTACGAAGTCCGCGCAGCTTTTCAAAAGGTGAAGTTCCTTTAACAGGTCGCCGCTCTCGCCACCTCAAAAACCTAAAACCTCGGCTTCCTCCGAAGAACATACGTCGTCGAGCCTTAACACGGAACCATAACGAGTCCCTGATACCTGCAGTGATAGCAAATGCGGGGCCCAAATTGTCTGTCAAACGGGTATCGCGCATGACTATTACCTCTTTCACACTTGTCGAATCTATGACAATGTTCCTCACGCGACTCCCCTTGACAAATTTGTCGAGGATATCAGCACTCAACTGCACCGAAGACCTTAAGACGGGGGCCATCAGAGCAACTACCGACCTCCAGACGTACCAACCAACGCAAGCAATACAAGAACCGCAGCAGCTTGTACTGCTGCTGCTGGTAATCAAAGCACAGGCGAAGATCCTCAACATAGTGCTCATCCGCAAAGCGGAGCCAGAGGTCGAGCTTGGGGCGGCTGGCCTCGCGGTGCTTGGAGTGAGTGCTGATATCCTGGAGAAAATCGTCAAAGGGAGGATTTGTGGCTGATGGCGCCGCCATGGATTCGAAATAAACAATCTTATTGCGAAAACAAATTAGAAGATTTCAATGTGAAATAAAAAAAAAAAAAGATATTAAGTGGTCGATTTACATGATACGCTAATCAGCTCGATAGTTTTTTTTATCTTTTCCCTTATAAAATGCACGTTCACTAAACATTGAAAATAAAAATGAAAAAGCTAACTTTTGAATCAATCGACTCTTCCTATTTTGGAGTTCGGGAGAGAGCGAACCCCTCAGCCTTTTAATCAAATTGCAGGGAAATAGATAATACTTTCATGAAATTAAATTAAACCTGGAATAAGTACAAGAAAGGCTGTTTTTATTAGGTTCATAAGACAATATAAGAACGCCATCAATAATCTTTTGGTCAAATTCCTTTTCTTCCTTTCGAATTTCGTGTTCTTGGAATTCTGATTAAAAAAATTGGGGTGATTGGCTTCGCTTAAATGTTTAAATCGATAATTCTTCGCTTTTGTTGTTGGTTTTGGATTTTTATGCTTTTATCAAATCCATTGAAACCATTTACACTTTGCTCTATTTCGAGCTAACAAATCTCGATCGCAAAATAAGTATTATCATCTTTCATGCTTATAAACAAAGTACTATTAATTCTCATATGATAAGAAACCTAGACATCCCACACTTTGATATCTTAGCATAAATTTTGCTAATGCCATAGTTTTCCACAAATGGACCTCATTACAAAAGGAAGGATACTTTTCTTTTGGCCACCTAGGACCTATTTGGTAATGCTCTTATTTCTCCGATTCTTGTTTTTTTGTTTTCGGGAAACAAAAATCTATTTGATAACGTCAGTTAAACTTTCTATTCTCGAAACAAATCAGTGGCAAGAAAACAGATTTAGAATAGAAACAATGAGAAAAACAAAATCTACTTCTTTATTTTCGAGAAAAGATTTAGAAAATATAATTTCTGCTTAGAAATTGTTTCAAGGAACATATTTGTTACGAAACGTGCGCTTATTGTAAAAGATTGTTCCCTATGGGTGAATTGGGATCACTGACCAAAAAAAAAAAATTTGAGATCACTACGGGTTCATCTATACTACTATAGTATGTTCAATGACCAAAGTGCATAAACAATTTAAATCGCGGCATCCGTCTCCAATAACCCTTTTTCTACTCCTTTCTAAGCACATCTAAGAACTCTTCCGATACATTTATCAACTCCACTCTTAAAAAAAATCGAGAGATCAGTTTTTATCTTGGAAAAGTTTGGAATCTCCCAAACCACGTGACTATTTTTGCAGAGACACGTGCACGCATATCGATACTCAGCATGAGAAGAAATATATCACTGTGTCTGGATCACCTTTGCGTTTTCTTTGCTCACTACATCATGGTTTGCCATGGTTCCTACACCAAATGCACTAACCATTCTGCAGCTGCAGGATCAGACCCTGATTGTTTATCTTGGACAACATGAGGTTACAGCAGCGAGTTTTGCAGGATGAGCCATTCTTTTCCCAGAATATTGAGTAGACACATCTTCGATTAACTTTGAAGGATCAACTGGTGGTTCACCTTTCATGAGGGATTTGAATTTGAGTTGGAAACTCCGCAAGAATGAGCCATAAGCCAGTTGAAGAACGAACAGAGATGGATTCTTTCGATCGAGAATGCTCTCAAACTCAGCATCACTATAAAGACTAGATGATCCTGTGAGAGTCCGGATGGCCAGATTTGGAGAAACAGAAACTGGCTTACCTCAGATAGCCAAAGTGACATTGTCCGACATGAACTAAGATGAAATTTCAGCTGTTTTGTCTAAAATGAAAAGGACTTGTGTACATGAACAAGTGCTCCATTAGCCTTTTTTATTGAACAACTTTTCTCGACAGTATGTACACATTTTCAATCACCAAACAGGAGTAACGAATTGAAATAAATTGGTCATCAAATTCCCTTCAGTCTAAGAGCGGGCATTTTTTTTTCTCCCACAGGTCTGTGAGTCAATTCCCTTCATTGCACAGGGCAGCACTTAGTCAACTACTCCAAGAAACTGTGAGAAGCTAGGGTACTTGGGTTCCCATCCTATTTCTGCACGAGTTTTCGAGTTATTCAATTTCTTACCCAGCGGATCATTACTTCCTGAAACAACAAGGTAAGTGAGTGAAGTTCTGTTCTAGTAGAACGATTTCCGCGAATCCTATACTTTTGACAAATGTTCAGTACTTAATCTAGGTAACCAATGATCCATTTTAAATGTCAAAAGGGAAATTACCAGTGAAACCCTGGAACTTTTTGCTAAATTTGCCACTTTTCTCAACAATGTCCATCACTTCCTGCCTGCATTCAAAAACATTTGATGTTCATAGGGCTGCAACCATACATTCAGTAAGATTAAATGAAATCTAAGAAATGCCTTGGCAATTGTATTCCTGATAGCATTATATAAACAACATGTAGAACATCATCTTGTCTATCCACAGAAGTAACATTCCCTACCTGGATAAAGGGTTATTGTCACATCCCAAGAAGATCCTGCTACAAAGTTTCTTCTTCATTATTGCAACTGAGAGGGAAGCAGCATCCTGTCAAAATTCAGACCATTATGTAAGTCCGCTTCATCCTTCCCAAATATGACGAGGAAAAGAAGATATCAACGTAACAAGAATCCAGATAGGTCATTTGTGCGAACACAAGCATACGTTGAAAGCTGTAAAGGAAACCATTACAGACTACGCAAAAAGCAAGATCAAGCTTTTGGCAAGCAAGCACCTTCATTGTGTATACTGCTAATTTTACTTGAGTGAACCTAGCAAAGAACTGAAAGAAGAGCAGACATATTGCAGGACTCCCATTTTCCTTCACATCCTTTACCCTTTTGAGTATTTTTGGCAATGTACATTCCAAAATTGGTCAAACTATCACAGAAGAATGAACAAATAGGATATGAACCTCATAGTGTATAAGATTGAGGATGTGATCTGGACGAACTTCAACAATTCCCTTCTCTAGCCAATAAGAATGTGCACCCCTATCTGCTTTGTAAGTAATGTTAAGGTTAGCAGAGGTGGCAGTTTTCCCATTACAAACTCTAGGTGTTTTTCCTCTTGACATAGCAGTTATAAATTCATAGAACTTTAAAAGGATATGTAGAGTCCTGCCAATCTAATAACACAGCCACCGATTTCCATCACCACTGCTTCTGCTTTCAGAAGAATGTCTGTCCTGGGGCTCCTACCAATAGGGACAACAGGACTATCCTGCAAAGCAAGACCAACAGAACACCACCAATAGTTAGGAAGACAATGAACTACTTCGCAAACGCACAAAAGATACAGGTACAAGAGTGACAGAAGAAAAATGACAAAGAAGCCTAACTATTGGAGATCCCGATAACCCTGCATCAATTGCAACAGATACCAATGTATGCCATATATTTTTAAACAACCACAAACAGGTTGATCATCGACAAATTGTTAGTTGAAGCAGTAGGACAAATAATAGATTTCCCCTGAGCCATGTGAAAAACATTAAACACAATAGACATTGGGTGGAAGCTAAACAACATGTTAAATTAGCACCTCATCACAGTTTCCATTGTTGTTGCAGTCATATGGAGCAGAGCTTGATGTGAATAAGAAAGAACCTTCCCCATTCCAGCTCAGGGCAGCCAGTCTGAGTAAAGTTAGATGAACAGTTCAAATTTGTTATCTTGCAGACCACAAGCACCAAAACATTGAAAAGTTTGACATGCAGGCCTTACCACCCAAAGTTTCACCTTATAGCCACATTTTCATCCAAGTGCAACTGAAAGCAATTAGAAAATTATGCGACAGATCACTGTTCATCTTAGGCTCACCTGACATCACCAGGGTAGTCTGGAGTTCGTGATGGTGGAGCACAAAAAATAACAAAAGGAAACCGCTGAGCTGTCTTCATTCCTTTCAAGGATGGTATAATCCCAATGTTGACCAACTCATCATGGTGATCGGGAGTCACTGTCTGCCCATAAATTTGGCAGCCTGGATGCTCCTGCTCAAAAACATATCTACTCTCAGTATCATATATATATAGCTTGTCCTGATGTCTTCTGCTAGCAACATAACTTCCCAAGAATAACACGAAAGGGATATCATGTGAAGCAATCAGCATGTCAGAACAGTTACGAATCAACTTGAAACGACTCTAAACAGACTCTACTACACATTAACCATGTGTAAGAGGTAACAACCAGCTGAGACAAGCAACGCGTATATTGAAGAGACATGCAAATGAATTAAGGAGACTTAGCAACAAACACAGTGTCAAGCAAGAGGCTTAGACAAGAACATAGTTGTATGTATCACTTCAAGCTATGGAATCTTTTCTCTTGGTTTCTCCCTGTAAGACTTTCAGAGATCGAGTAAATTTTGTATCCATACCTCACGCCATCTTTCCGCCACCAAGCGCCCGAGAACGCCAGGTCCAACAATCAGCAAATCGTTCTGTCCAACCGCTCCGGCAGATGAAACCTCCATTTCTTCACCTCGTGCTCCTTCGCCCACCAAAAAAAAAAAACCATAAATAAACCGATAACAACTGCCTTTCCATTCTCCAAACAAAACAAAACATACTGTACACAGTCAGCATGAGAGTCAACATCCTCCATTGCACAAGCACGCGGAACAAGAGACAGGCCAAATATTGCTTCTTCATTGTCCTCTTATGTCATGACATTCGTACAGCTAAAAATTCAATCTTCAAGCTGTGGCTCACCTCATCCAACTCATACCCGTATCTAGACTAAATTGGGTCATCAAAAGAATCAATTCGTGATATCTAAGTCTAATTCACCTTCATTACCTCAACTGCGCAGCCAGCAAGCAGTGATGGCTCCAATTTCTCAAAAGAACTCACTCCAATCACGATCTTCTTTTGATAGACCCAGTCAAATATTTTTCAAGTAAACCCAGAACCAAAAAAAAAATGTTCTTAATCCGGGTCTCCTTAATTTCTGCGACAATCGGAAAACGCCAAAAATGGAGCATGCATCGACATTCCGTAAAAGTCGCAAACAAGGAGGCGAAAGAAGGAAGGGGGGCGGTGGGGACCAACCAGCGACAGAGAGAGCGCGTACTCGGAGGTTTCGCGGCGTAGGCGGTGGCGATTTGAGCCTCGAATCGAGATTGGAGTTCCCGAGGATCGATGGAGACCGACTCAAGCCGTTCGAGACGAGGCGCAGGGACGAGGAAGAGTTCTGAGAGAGCGAAGAGAGTCTAGCTAGACGAGGTGAAGTGAAGTAAGAAGAAGAAGGAGAAGAAGCTATGATGGTGGCATCCATTTCTACGTGCTTCCATAAAAAGACACAGCGGAGATAAAAATGGGGCAAGTTGACTTCCAATCTGATTGTTGATTGGCTCTCCAACAGCAGGGAGAGAGGGGGTGTTATCTCCCAAAGAGAGGAGAGAGGGGGAACGTCGGATAATTTCTTTTTTTTTTTTTTGTTCAGGGATGTTGGATTATTTATTCGAAAGGTTTTGCAATCTTAGGCGTACACGTGGTAATGTCGGGATATATTTAAGGGTGTGAATGGTAATCATTATAATTTTACGATTGAACGACGGATCGGCGAACCCACGATCGATGGAAGAGATGGAGTGAACGATAAGAAAAATTCTCATGTATCATCGATGTTCCAAAAATAGAGAAGTTCGAAAATTTTAACTTTTCATTTCTGTTCCAAACTTTTTTTTTTTTGGAACAAATTTTTTATCCACAAATAAAAAAAATAAAATTTGATTACCAAAAGAATTTTCTATTTCAATAGAGAAACATAATGGTTTTATTCGTGCCCTAAATGGTATTTCATGTGAGGGTCGCACTTAACAAAATAGTTAGGTTGCCTCGTCCAAATTCAGAATGAGAAAGGGTATGATAAGATGAAATTAGAAATGTTTGGAATATCATCCGAATGGTTGATAATTTCATCATTTGTTTGGTGCAATCCAAGTTATGATTAAAAATCTTTGAAAATAATTGAAAATCCCATGGCACAATATGCAATTGAATATTCACATCTCACCCTTGAGCTCCCCTAAAGGCATCATCAAACCCTCTCTCTTTAGCTCCCTCCTGGTGGTCTTCTTCATCGCCAACTTCACCATCTCCACGTCCAGGCTATAGTCCTCACTCATCTTCACCACCTCAAAGGCAATTCAAATGTCAGCGAAGAAGAGCCACGGGTCACCGATGGCATCATGGAGCGACTATGGGAGGCAGTTAGCATAGCCGATCTGGCAAAAGAGACAACAGCGGCCGATGCAGAGGTGAAGAGTATTGGCGGTGTGGTTGACACCGTGCGTAAAGCTCATGCCTCGCGTGACGACTGTACCGCAAAATTGTTTTTGTATTTGGTAGTGCAAGCAAAAGAGAAAACACATATTTAAACATAAGGTCTTTATTAGTTAAAAACAACGGACACATAATAGATTCACATCCAGCCGTCACATCAACCATGATACAACAAACAACCACACTCAGACAGCCACGACCCTAATCATCCGCTATGTCCAAGTCACTCTCCTCCTCAGGCTTGCCACTTTTGTTGTCCACGTCGGCTCTATTATCATCACCACCATTACCCCCATCGCCCATTATTTGTAATGGACCCAGCACACAGTCGCCCTGCTTAACGTACCAAGATAAATCTAAATGGGACTTATATCACTCGCCCCGCGTTAACCCACATTACTGACGTCCGCTTCATAAACACTTATTCGGACCAGGGAAACTCAATATGCTCAGTCCATGACTCGAAACTAACAGGAGCTCTATAGTGATGATGTGACGGGAGATCCATAGACAAACACTTATTCGGACCAGGGAACTCAACATCCTCAGTCCATGACTCGAAACCGACAGGAGCTCTATAGTGATGATGTGGCGGAAGATCCATAGCTAATGATCTGAAAAATTTAGCGAGAATGAGCTATCCCCAACAAGAAAAACATCTAAATATTAAAAGGCATAATTTTGATATCACACGACACCAAGTTATCCAAAGGCATGTATTTTTAGTGGATTTCGTTAACATGAGCATATTTGGAAATTAACATAACACTATCTCAATTTCAACAAAAAGGTTTTTATTTATTAGCATTACAACAACGACTTTCGAAATTAGATCCTTGGTTGTCTTCGGACCTTTTTTATTCCCATACCACAATGCCAAAGCGATGGTGGTGTTAAATAGCACCCTTTTCTTTTTAATTGTTAACTCGACGCATAACATTAATTCAACTAGACAGCCGCAATGGGAATGAAATACACATAGATGAATATGCCATGCACTCACAAATATGCAAATATGCATTTAGCTCATCTTTAACGATATTTCAGATCACATTTCACAATCTTTCTTGCCAAGAACCCATGGATTCCTCCTCGACATCCGCGCATTACACTACCGAAGTTTTTTCGCAATTGGACGTCTCCAACTCCGGGGGCTTCCCTAATCACACAAAGAGAGCAACTTAGATTACATAGCAAGGGCTTCTCAAACACCGAGGGCTCCATCGGCACGTCGCCCGATGGGAATTTCTTTGAAACTTTTTACTCTATGATCAATGTACATATGTATTTAAATGATATGTCACATGATCATGCCGCATGCAACTTACCCCATATATAATTATCTGGCATTCACAATAACGTTTTCTCGTAATACAATTCAATTCCTCCCATTATTGAAAAAGGGGCAGATTTAGGCCTATTAATTACCGTGACTAATATATTAATTTAGGTCCTAAAATTTCCAAATTTCACAGGATAGTAGTTCATTCGGTGAGAGTCAACTTTCATTGGGAACCCTTGAGCACCCAACCAACAAATCAAAGGGTTTTACCAAATCTTCGTGAATTACGGCTCCAAAGACAAACTTACACACTCAATGAATTTTACATATTTACCCAAGTAAATCAATTTTGAAAATCATCAAATTTTAGTTTGTCATAGTTAAGATCCAAATCTATAATTTTCGTGTCAAAGAGTGAGTTATATCTTTCTATATTTTTCACAAAAATTCGTGCAATTAGCACCAAATTTCATACCTAGAAATAGAATATAGTGAGTAAAATGTGTGGTCTTAACACCATCTTACAATATTCCAAAAATTCTCAATTTAATGTATATTTTAGCTTGAATTGTTAGCTCTAACTTTCATGTTTTGTACCAGGGCCGTACACATCCACAAGAAGAGATACAAAAATATTCAACTTCAAAGGTTAGATCGGACACAAAATGGGACATGTAGACCCGTGGAAACGAGAAAATAGTAAGATTGATCTCATATGCTCCAAAAATTCTCAATTTAATTTAAGTGGTAGCTTAGGATGTTGGAGTGAATTTCATTTTTGACTCAAGTTATTTAAAGTTCACAAAAGATGGTACAAAAATGGAAAGATCGGAAGGTCAGTATGATCCCAGTTCAAGTATAGTTTAAAATCATGAAAAAGTGAGGACTTTTGACCAACTATATGAGCTCCAAAAATTCTAAAATAATATATGTTATATTTTAAGATGTTATCTTCAATTTTTATTTTGGCCTAGAGCATTTGAAGTCCACAAAAATAGGTACAAAAATAGTAAACATCGTGGCCTAGGATAGTCTCAAAACAGGGAAGCTTACAACGTTCACTCTTTTGATCAATTTCTTCCACATAAACACGAAATATAACTTACACACGCATATAGGCACATCATACTTTACATAAATCAGGCCTAGCAACATTAAATTATAAAATATAATTAGTAGATATTGGACTTGCCTTAGAATGCAAAACAACCCTCAACCTTTGGTGGAAATCACATTGATCCTTTTTGCAAACCTCTTGAGAGCACTTGGAGAGTGAAATTTTTTAAAAAATTCAAAGTGAGGGAGAGAGTGAGATTTGACCAAGGGGCGATAAAAATAGAGAGAGAGCAATTAATGTGTAATTATGTGTATATTGGGGTATTTTCGTAATTGTGTTTATTTATACCCTTATTATTATTCATTCATATAAATACATATTATACAACCCTATTTAGGGTTGAGCCACCGAAACACTGTTCTCGTTATTTCTCTCGACTCTAAACATTAATATGATATCGTAGCTAGTGATATTCCTTTCGGCGTATGTGGGCCCATCCCCATTTAGTCTATTTTCACGTGCCGCTCGTAACCTAGCTTGCGCGTGAGAGGGATATTGAAGTTGTTGTTGTTGTCCCACATCGATTATGAATGGGTCATGTATACTATTTATATTCATGTGGTCTCCCTCTACATATTAGTTTAAACTTTTGGGTTGGACTTTCTAACATGATATTAGAGATTGAGTGCAAATTTTCAATTGTCATTGATTTTCATTGGCTCTCATGGGTGTTGAAATGCCAATTATTTGGGGTAAAAATCATGGAATTGTCTTGAAATAATTTGGCACAATTCTCCATAGGTGGCTAGCCATGATTTAGGGGGTGAAATGTCCATTTTACCCCATAAGCTCAATTATGTACACTATGTACATCCTTAGTTTAGACTATAGTTTTCTCTATAATTTAATTAGCAATTCAGTTAGCATAATGTTTTTTTGTAAGGGTAAGATTTGTATTAACTTTAACCAAAACGTAGCTTTACAAAGGAGAAACCCGACACCAACAGAGGGAACTTGCAATCATGGTAACCTATGTAGCACGGACACTCCTTCGGGGAGATTTTTTGCGTGTCGGACACTCCGCCGTGTCCGACACGCTCCGGACACGCTGGTCAACGCGTGTCCGAGCATGGACACTTGGTCAAAGCAACGAACACGCGAGGGACTTGCGTGTCCAGGGGCACGATGGGAACATTTTTAGTGATGTCAAAAAAGCCCCAAATTTGGATAGTTGATGACAATCCTCCACCCGTGCGATGCTTTCTTCTTCCTTTTTTTTTTCTAGTTTTTGACTAATATTTTTCCGGAATATGTTGTGATCTTATAAGTTTGAAGCTATTATCCGAGGTCACCGAGCGGTTTTACCACAAAGTAATTATATCCGAATGTCAAATATGAAATAGTTATGACATTTAGACATATTATGATGTTTGGAGTTGATAAAAATAATAATTTATGATGTATATATAAAAATATACATTTAATATATAACGTATCCCACCGTGTCGAAATTTTCTATTTTTTGAGAAATCACGTATCGGCGTGTCATGTCGTATCGTGTCCCGTATCCCGTGTCGTGTCGGTGCTACATAGATGGTAACACTATACAATATCACTAGGGGTGCAAGGGTGTCGTGGGTTCAAAGGAAGGAAGGAGAGCCGTAAGCGACTTAAAAGAAAAAGACCAAATAGGCAGCCAACAAGAGCGACCCAAGGGAAGAACCTCCAACCACACAAAAAAACAAAAAGAGGGATTTAAGCCCCACTTGCTTGCATCCTCCGGTTTCTTGAGGTGTCTTCTACATGTTTGAACATGAGAGCTTTATCCTTAACAACCTCCTCGAGGTGCTTCTTGATAGCCGGCAAAAACATATTTTGACTCCGAAAAAGATGTGATTCCTTTCCTTCCGAATAATGTGGCACAAGGCTCCAAAAACGAAGTAGGCAATACTGGTAAAAGCTTTGGCCATAAATGTGCTTCATGGCCCATTCAAGGTTATCCCGCCATAAGTCATTGTCCCATGCAAGATTACACTTGGCTGTCCAAAAGAGAGCAAGACCATCGATGGTACGGCAACCAAAATGGAGGTGGTCGATCAAGTCTAGTCAGTATGAGCAAAACGTACAAGTAGCATCCGTAATTCTGTCATAGGTAAGCAAAAGTACTTGGGTGGGCAACCTATTCAGCGTGAATAACCAAAGATGAAAGGCATGGTGAGGAGCAAGAGCACGATCCCAAATCAAAGAATGCCAAGGCACGACTTGCCCTCCGAAGCGTATAGTATCCCAAGTGAAGCAAGGGAAAAGGTTCCCGAGGGATGATCTAGCCAAGTGAACCAATCATTGCCCCGAGTAAGCAAGGGTAGAGGCTCGGCCAAGCTGCAATTGTAGCCGTGACATATCATGGGGGCTCGAGAAAGATATAAAATGTGCCACGGTGACCGCCAAGCTATGCCAAATCGATAAGTGTCCCTATTAGAGAAAATTTTGTTGAGAGGTCCTCTAGGGTGCCCAGAATCAAACTAGAGTGACACACGAGGCCACCGCCAATTCGCCACCTAAAGAATTGTTGGAATTCCTCGCGAAGATCAAGTATCTTCTTCAAGCCCAACAACAAAAAGTCGACCTCGTCACTATCCAAAAATTCTTATTTTTTCAGGAATGTAGAATGGATCCACTTGCACCAAGGGGACTCGAAGAGAATCTAGATGTATTTGAGCATGGCCACCTTGTTACAATCACGCAACATACGAATGCCAATGCCTCCTCCTCCTTTGGGAGGCACACATCCTCCCAAGAGACTTTTGTACCACATATTCCAAGTCCCGAGCCTTTTCGTAGAAATTACCTAAGGATATGCTTGATGCGATCTAGGACCGATCTAGGTAAGACAAAGACACTTGCCAAATAAACATGGATAGCATGAAGGACAGACCTTATGAGTTGCAATCGACCAAAGAAACCGCTGCGACCACGACTATGCTCTAGCCGTGATTGAATTCACCAGGGGCATTACAATCGGTTTTGCTAAGTCTTGATGTAATTATGGCACCCCCAAATATTGGACCGATGATTCTCCTTCATGAAACCCCGAGAGCATCCAAAATCTAGTTACCAAGTTAATTCGAGCCCCCGAAAAAAAAAAAATCTAGCTCTTGTTCATGTTCGGTTTCAAGCCCCGCCACCTGGAAAACCTATCAAGTCCATCCTTTAAAACCGTGATAGAAGCCATGTTTGCCTCAAAGAAAGAGGAGTATGTCATCGGCAAAAAATAGATGAGATATCCGAGTAGCCTTGCATCTCTAGAAAAATTTGAAATCCGGCTAACAGGTTTGTAAATTCAAGATACCCGTGAATACCTTCATAACAAGAGTGAATATGTAAGGTTACATAGGATCCCCTTGCCGAATGCCTCTTCCCCTAGAGAAAAAACCATGTAGTTACCCATTGATGCAAATACAGAACTTAGGGATGCGTATGCATATCATAATGAGATTGATTAACTCACCAGAAAAATTGAAGGCTTGCAATGCTAGCCCACGAAATCCCAATCCACCGCATCATAAGCCTTACGGAAATCCACGTTACCGGCACATTTGGCCAAATATGGCTCATGGTGGAAGCTACAAAAAAGTTCCTAGGCTAACAAGATATTAACGCTAATGTGTCGACCTTCCACAAAAGCATTCCGTGGAAGACTAATAAGAGCATGTACTACACAAGCCAACCGGTTAGCCAAAATCTTCGTGACACACTTTTAGATAGTGTTGGAACATGCAATGGGTCTAAAGTCGTTCATAACAGCAGCGTTAGGAACCTTCGGCACAAGTGCTAGGATCGTAGTATTAATCTCACGAAGTAGCTTCCCGGACGCAAAAAAGTCCTTTATTGCCGATATCACCGAAGAACCAACAATATCCCAAGTATCTTTTAAAAACTCGGCATTGAACCCATCCTGGGCGGGGGCCTTGCTAGAGGCTAGTGAAAACATGGTATTGCAAATCTCCAAATCGAAACAAGCCGAGATAAGAATTGTACCTAGTCATCATTGAGGAAACGCTCCATGACCGACCGAATCTTCTAAACCGAGGGCCTAGCGGGTAGAGTCGTGGGTGCCTATAAGCCTTCAAAATGCGAGATAATGAGCTGCTGCACCGAGGTTGGATTTGTGACAAGAGTTCCCGAGCCATCCGCCACCGAGATTATTCTATTACTTAGGTGCCTCTTGTTGGTCGAGTGATGGAAATACTTGGTATTTTAGTCCCATTCCTTAAGCCATTGTACCCAAGATTTCTATTTATAAAATGATTCCTCTTGGAGACAGGGATCTAAGAAGCTACGGAGATGATTCCTCTCCTGGTTAGCTAGTAGTTGGTTGTGACGATCTAACACAAGAGCATCCCGAATAGACATCAAGGCATTTCTAGCTTGGGAAGTCCGGGCGAAGATATCCGAGAAGGATTCCTTATTGAGTTGTTTAAACCGGCCCTTAACGACCTTGAACTTTCGATAAAGGGTAAACATAAGCTTTCCATCCATCCGAGTGTCCCAAACCCGAGTAACAAACGTCAAGAAGGATGGGTGAGTCATCCGAAGTTGAAGAACTTGAACAGATCTGGAGCTTGCACGGACCATAATCTTAATGATCATAGGAGTATAGTTGGATACTCTAGGAGCCAAGAAGGAGGCTTCAGTATGAGAAGTCATTACTCCATTTTCCATTAATAAATACTCTATCAATCTTCCTCCATTTCCGATTACCTCCCGATGAGGTAGCCCACGTGAATCTATAATCCACGTATCTAAGATCTTCCAAGCCCGCTTGAGCATTGCTTGAATTCATCAAAAGACGAAGCTAGATGTTTGAACTCCCTACTCTATCCGAGGGGTCTCAAATGGCATTAAAATCCCCAACAACAAGCCAGGGTGAATTCGCCAACTTCATACTAGTCTCAACCCGGATCTACCTAGAGAGAATGCCTCAATACGAAGGTATGCTCTACATAAATCACCTAGAGGCAACAGCCCTTATCACTCGGTTAGTAACCTTAGGTGTCCATGAGTAGCCCGCAAGGAAGAGGATGACATAACAAAATTCGCAAGCAAGGGGTTCCATCCAACCCAAATTCTCCCTTGATGAGAATGATCATACTTGGCGCACCAAACCCAACCAGGCAGCGAGTAGCCGTGATGTTGGGGAATAAGGCTAACGATACCTTGGTCTCTAGGATGCCAATTCAACAAAGATCTTTGGATCTAGCTAAATTCCTAATTTCAGCTTGTTTGATGTGGTCAACCATACCCCTAATATTCCACACACCTATGTTCATATATACGAGAGAGGGACAAGAGTTACCAATTTTGATTGCCGCCCGCCTTTTCTTCTTGGGGGTTGGTTTGGCTTTTTTCCCAACGCCGGGGCTGCTATTCAAGGTGGTTACCTATTGTGCATCCACCAGCAAAGGAGGAAATATCGCCGTTTGTACCTTAGGAGTGCACTCCGGCCCTTAGGGATTACCCACCTTCTTACGAGTGCTTGGGATGGCTAGGGGGCATAATCCTCATCTTCGCTGTTCACATTGCTTTGTCATTATCATCAATAACATCCTCCGAGTTAGATAAGTTCACCGAGGCGCCTGAGATGCCACGAAAGTTATGGACACACTAGTATCGTGAGTGTAGGGGCCGGAGCAGAGGGAATTTTCAAGGCCCCTACACTAACGATAAATTCAGCCACCTTCCTAGCTGGGTTCAAGTTGCCAAGTCTAGTTGGTGCACGACTCTGTAACTTTGCCGCCCGGGTCCAAGTTACATCGGGTGCAAACGATGCCCCTATAGACTCTTTGGAACCAGCAGCTATCTCATCCACTTTAGTACTAAGTTTGGGCTTGTTGACGGCCCTATTTTTTGCCAACTTCCTCCCACCCATTGTCGCAACCTAAAAATTGAGTTTCTAAGATAATGGATTACCAAGTTAATTAGATCAATTAACCTAGTACGAGCTCGGACTCTCCCAAGTCCATATTAAATTGCAACTTACGATTCAATATTTAACATGCAAATGATTTAACTTGGAGTCACCACTAATCAATTCACGGTAGGCTAATTAGACACCTAAATAAAGTATCGGGATAAATACTTTATTTTTACGAACTAGAGATTTTAAGTTTGGGGACTTGGTTACACTAATAGTTTTGTTAATGTCCTTTCGGTACCCCATTTCACGAAAATTATCCGAGTTGGCAATTTTCTAAGATTCTACTTTAAAATTTCAAAGATGTAATTATTTTTATTTTTTATTTAAATGAATGCAATGCATGAATGTAATTAAATTATGAGAATACAATTAGTCTAATGACATGAGAAGTGACGAATATGACATGAATGCAAGACGAAATTTTTTAAGTTTTGAATCTCAAAGACATGCAAAACAACATGAATTCTAAGTTACATGTTATGCAAAAATAAATAAATAAAGTGACGTGAATTTAATCTAAATGACATGTTATATTAGACTAGACTAATCTACTAATTTAAAATGAGCGAGCCTTATTCTAAATGACGTATGAATGCAACATGGTATCAATGACTTATCAAGTTTATGACATGACGAATAATACGACATGTAATAAAATAATATGAAAAAATGACATGCCAAACTATATGATATGACGGATTTTAATAACATAGCAAAACTATATGGCTAATCAATTTGGCATGAAAATGATATAACGGTTATGTGACTAGGTCTATATGAAATGCATATGTGAAATAAGATATTCAACCTACATGAATGGAATGTTCTAAGCTATATGCAATCTACATGAATGAGATAGTTTTGGTGTTTTGAATGGACTTTTTTTTTACATAACAAATCGAATCACTAAACAGATAATGCATGATCTTTTTTGAAAATATCTTCCGATTCGAATGAGATAACGGATTGGATCGAGGAATCAAATCTGGTGATTAATATTAGATATCTCGATCCCCGTGCCATCGAGACAAATCTTGGGGTCGAGATTAGTCCGAATTTTCACGTTGTTGGTAGGGGATCAACCCTAATTCAAGCCGGGTTTTCTAACCTAAGAAACACATGCGAAAGATAGGGTGTTCCAACCAAATATCGCTTTTTGAATTCTTTTTTTTTAAATCCACGACTCCTAAAGATCACGCTCCGTTGCAAAATCCTTCCCGAGGTTTGACCATATGGAGAATATTATCGGCTTGATCCGAAATGAATCAAGTTCATCCAACGTCGGTCCGACCCAAATGCAAAATGCATGCTAAAATAAATAAACAAATAAATAAGAATAAATGAACTAAGTGTAAACTATAAGAAATATGACTTAATTATTTTTTGTAGTGACTAAATTTAATCCCTAATTTTTATGCAACACATTATCAAAATTTAGGTGTTAACAACCGCCCCTCTTTAAATAGAGGCTCGCAGAGGTTTCGCTCAAAGACAAAATTGAGCCTAAATTTTGACAATGCAAATGATGAATGAATTTTTTAATGGGGTTGAAATCCCAATTTTCAAATGCAATGATGCATGATATGCAAAATGCAAGCAATAAGAAACGTATATTAAGGCTTCTCACTTCATGCGGAGCGGTAAAAGAGCCTTATATAAGGATCGCATACAAAAAGTGCCGAAGTGAGGAAAAGCTTTGTAATGTTTGTCAAATCCCTTGATCTCCGAACTTCTATTCCACTTGGAAGTAAGGCTCGTAAGGTACGTGGTTGTCTGTCATTGCTTACTTGCAGGTCCCTACATATGCGAAACATCGCATGATATGATTTAAAAAAATCATTCGATGAAATGAGAAATGTGTTGCCTATACCAATAGGCAATCACGAAAAGGACCATGCCACCTATTCTCTTGGGTTAACATGAAGTTGGTTGTGTTGCCTATTCCACTGGGCATGCACAAAGAGATATGTTACATATTCCACTAGGTGAACATACAAGAGGGATCGCATCACCTATTCCACTAAGCGAGCACGAAATGAATTGTGCTACTTGTTTCACTAGGCAGACACAAAAAATATGTCACCTATTCCAATGGGTGAACATATGAGAGAGATCATGTCGCATAATCTACCAGGCAAATACGAAATGAATTGCACTACCTATTCCACTAGGTAGAGACAAAAAATATATCACCTATTCCACTTGGGTGAACACAAGAGAGGGATCGCGTCACCTAGTTTACTAGGCCAATACAAAATGAATTGTACTACCTGTTCCACTAGACAGACACAAAAAATATGTCACCTATTCCACTAGGTAAACATATGAGAGGGATCGCTTCACCTATTCCATTGGGTGAACACGAAATGAATTGTGCTTCCTGTTCCACTAGGCGAGACACAAAAAATATGTCACCTATTCCATTGAGTGAACATATGAGAGAAATCGTGTCGCCTATTCTACTTGAGCGAACACGAAATGGATTGCGCTACTATTCCACTGGATAGACGCAAAAAGAGAAATAATTAGGAGACGTACCGAATTCTTCTTCTATTATAAAAAATGACAGAGCTAATTTTTACCCGAGACAAGGTTAAAACAACACATGCACATAGGTAAAGAAAACATAATTCATGAATCTGCCTGCATTATCAAGCTTCACCGGGAATTTATCAATAAGAAAAATCAAGTTTGTCATTTTGACAATTTGATCACATTAAATGAGAGACCTTCAATTAGAAAGAATTTTTCACTCACTCTTAATGAAAGGCTTTTGACCCGACGTTTCATGCGGGTATAAGAATCACTCGAGACTCTCTTCATCATGCTTGACTAGGGTCCGGACATTCTCAAAATCGGTATGATCGACCAATTTGAGAGGTCTTTTGAAGGACTGAAATGCAAGTTTGGTCAAGGGTTTAACAATATGGACTCATGAGAGTCATGACTTTGAAAGAATTGATCTCATCAATTGCTCTGGGTTTACAAGTCAAGAAACCTACAAAATGAGATAGAAAAATCTTGCTCGCACTTCTTCGAGCAACATTTATAAGAATATGCAATTCTTAACGTAAGTGCCCTAATCTGAAGAGACCTTGATAAGGGTCGTAATGTAGGTTTGGGTATGCTAGAAATGAATGGCCTATTTTCATCAAGAGGGTTATCATTGGAGGAAACTGGGGATTAGAGATCATTTATCATGCCACCATCACATATTTTTGCTCGGCAATTCGCGAACTCCTTTTGGGATCATTTCAAGTGATTTCTTTTCTAGAAGCAATTTTGCACATCAACATTTTTCAAGATCTTTTCCCTTATTTTCTTTTCAAGAGAGATTTTCCCTCTCTTCTTTCTTTTTTCGAGATAGAATTTTTCTTTGAGAAACTTTTTTCGACACTTTCTCTCATTTCTTTCTTTCAAAAGAATTCAGTTCCTTCTTCTTCTTTCTTTTTTGAGAGAGAACTTTGCTTGATGGAGTATTTTTGCTCATTTTCTTTGATTTCTTCTAAGCTTCCACTTGCCCCAAATCATGTTGAACTTGCTTTGAGCTAATTCCATTTGTTCACCATGGGAATGATCACCAATCGGGTTAAAATGAATCCACCGATCAAATTGGGTGCGCAAAGGGTATGGTGTGTAAGGAGATAGAAAGAAATGATCTTCTTCATATCTAAGGCACTCAAGCTAACATAGAATTTACATGCAATAAATATGCTTGAAGATTGATGCAAGTGAAAGCAAGAAAAATTCTAACAATTTCTGAATTTCTAAGTTATTGCCCCAATGTAGGGTTTGTTAACACCTAATTTTGTCACCCTTGTATTTTATTATTCCTCCGCAAAATAGAATAGGTCGATTCATGTAAATTCACCCATTGTGCTTTTAAAAAGAAAAAATAAAAAGAAAAAAAGTGAAAAAAAGGAAGAAGGATGTTGGATCGAGTTATTGAGCGAGACAAAGGCGGAAAAGAAAAGATGACATCTCGCACCAGGAATTTGCAAATGGATAATATCCGAGAATATTTGCAGTCGAGAATATCATCTACGAAGAATATATGAGAATATTATCTACATCATGAGATAATATCCGTAGCGAGAATATTGGATACGAATATCACGTGCAAAGCATGGATAAAAAGCAAGTTGCAAAGCAAATTACGAGGCAAGTGGCCAGGAGTTCAGCTTGTTCCCAAGAAGTCATGAGCCAACCGATTGGTTACCGAGAGAGGTGGGAGGGACTTGGAGCAGGAGAATATTATTTGCAACAGAAGATACTATCTACACCAGAGGATAAGAAGAAATGGAAATTGATTAAGCTGGGTTTCCAAGACCAACAACTTGTCGCCGAATACACTGCACTTGGAGATTTTCGGCTGAAAGGACAGGGGAGCGAGAACACCAAACGCAAAGAAGAATGATGACCGAAGATTTGGAAAACAACTTGCGATGGCCGATCGCAGCCTTGAGTCATCCAGTTCCCAAGAAGCCGCAAGCCACGAGATTGGCTCTGAGAGAGGTGAAGAGCCAAGGAGCAAAGCATATGGGACAAAAAGAATGATGACTAGAGAAAGATAGAGGCAAGTGGAAGTTGCAAGTTGAAGCTGATCGATCTTTAGAGGCTGATTTGTGCGATCAGTGCAAAGCAGGAAATCCAGCAGAGAATTTCGATTGCAGCAAAAGGAATGATGAATTTAGATCGGCAAGCAAGTTGAGACCGATATGGAACCGACGTGAAGGCGATGTGGATGGCTCTTAAAGGTAACTTGGGGGCGACTTCTCGGAGAAGAAGCAACAGAAAATTTCGGCCAAAGACCGGATGCGAGAACACCTTCAAGAACCGAGCATGATATTCAATCACCGCTGGCAAGTTAGAGCGGATGTGGAGCTGAGGTGGGCGACTCTTATAGGCTGTTTTGGGCAGCTGTTTAGAGGCAATCAATAGGGGATAGCTGCTGTACGAAAAGTAGAGAAATCTCGCTTTGAGATAGAGAGGAGCAGAGGATTAGGAAGGTGTTGCCTCTTGTGGTGCAAGGGGGTGAATTTCTGAAGTGATGAGAACAAAAAAATGTTAGTTGGTGGAAGGTATAAAAACAGAGGAGGGACGAACGTAAAGGGGGGACTCTCTCTCTCACGCACTCTCTCGGCAACAAAAGGGAGAATGGCAATAAAAAAGGAGAGGATGAGGGACAAAAAAGGGTGAACAAGGAGGACTCCTAGGCTCTAACGTCAAGTTCATCACTTTTTTTTTGAGGTTCCAACCTTTAACAGGTAGCATATCCAATATTGGGTCTTGTTTTCTTTCATTTCTCTTGCTGCTCGGGTTCGCCGGGCCGAGATCCTTGGTTTCCTCGGTCCGGCGAACTCGAGCTTAAGTTGGCATTGTAATTCGAGCAAAAATGGAATTCGTTCATGTCATGTTATAGCTGTACATTGAGCTGTTTTTTTTTTGTTTTTTATTTTCTCCCCCTTTGTTTATAACCTTCGGTGCTTTAAGATGATTCATATTAGACTTAGGGTTCTGTTATGTTGTTTGTGTTTTGCATTTTTTTTATTTAGAAGATTTCGTAATCTAAAAATAACCTAGAATCGAAATACTTTTTTCTTTTTGTATATGAAAGACCAAAGAGGAGTTAAAAAAGAAAGGCAAAAAAAAAAAAAAAGGTATCCGCTTTGTACAAACTCACGTCGTTTTTTTTTATAATTTGTGCCCGACCTTGGTTTTACGTTCCTGTTTCATACTTTTCTAATGGGAAGGCCCTTTTTTTTATAAAAAAAAAGTAAAAAATTCGAAAGGGACAAAAAAAATCAGAAGAACCAAACAATCTTTGCTTTTGCGTTTCCCCGAATTAATTTCTTTTGTCATGATTACGTAACGGGAGGTGACCGACGTCCATTCCGGTTTAGTTTGTTATATACTCGACCATTTTGCATGTCTAATTATTTGAATTTTCATTTCATTTAGTTTGATCCGCGTGTTTACTTTTTCATTAATGAATATTCATTTTTTTTTTTAGTTAACGTTCGGCATCTCGCTAAAATTGCATTGAGGTTGCCTTTCTCATTAAAACTCCTTCTTATGAATGTTAGTCCGAGAACTAAATAGATAACTACATAAAATAAAAAAAATATCATGCCGGGTCACCTAGTTCCGGTTAGATGTCTTTGAGTTTCGATGTAATGGGTAAAATGCATGGTCATTTTAGGAATACCAATTGGTTAGGTACCGAAATGGCGTTAGTTAGATAATTAGCGTAAATAAATCCCCGAACCTAGATTCTCTTGTTTGCGTAGAAATTGAGATAATACTCCCATATCTCGATTGGTTTCTAGTCGACCCCAAAGGCTAGTGGCGACTCTTAATGGTTTGGAATGTTATTTCATAAAAATGAAGTCAAATGTCGCGCGAGGTAAGATTTGGGAGAATCCACGCCTAAACCAATAGGTAATGCCTCTAAACCTAAATGATCCTCAAGAGGGAAAGGATAGGTCGTGACGACTTGGCGACTCCACTGGGCACGTAGTTTGCTACTTGTGGACTTAGGCCTAATAACCAATTGTTTGTTTCCTAATTTGATCTATCTTTTGTAGCATGAGTGAAAGTCGTGTGGAAAACGAGGTTAGTCCATTAACCCGTGTTAAATGTTTTTGCAGATTGGGAGTTATAAGGGTGTAGTAATATGTGCATTTGAGGATGTATATAGAAGTGATGTTTGTTTAAATATGACCGCATGTGAATTGCATTTGCACGACACTTTGCACACACACCTGCGGCCAAACCCAGCTCCATTCGGGAATACAATTAGGAGGTACCGAAAGGTGGAATCCGCGTGGGGAACGACCCGTGGTAATCCCTTTTCGGTCCCGCTCATTTTCGCATGAGAGGAAGAGAACCGTCCGACGTAAGCGCGGACTCGGGAAAACTCTTCCGATCTAGTGGAAACGGGAGCCTTTAGAACCTCACTTTTTAGAAGAACTCACAAGTGCATATGATATGTGATTGAGGTTGGCATTTCAGGTTCATTTGTTTCCATTCAATTTGTAAGTATTGCTTCAATTTCTTTAATTTCTTTTTACAAAGAGTCATTATATTCTCGCGATAAACGGTGATTGTTTAAAATGCCCGTCTTGGTTTAGATATAATGGGGATTCCTGAGTTATGTATCATCCCGATTCCGAGGAAAGCCATTCTTGACATGTGGAACAAGCTTTGGGTAAAGTCGAGCAAATTTACGTTGAGAAAAAGATCGGACGCCTTATCTCCCTCCCCGGACGTGGAGCCTCGGGTCGCCATGGTTAAAGCTTTGGCCCATTTTTGGAACCCGAAGACGTCCACCTTTGTGTTTGGTGAACATGAGTTAACCCCGACTTTAGAGGAGTTTGATGTCATCATAGATAAGCCGGGCTCACTAGGTTTCGCTAGGCCATCTGTCATTTCCGACCCCGTGACCGTGTTGAGTCAATTCCTGGAGGTCGAATCCGCTAAAATTAGAGAAATCTTAAAAGGAAATTCAAGTGCCTTGCCACTATCTTACCTAGAACACTATGTTAGCAACTTACCTGCTAGGTCATACCTCCGTGATGCTAAAGTGTTCGTTACGGCTTTCTTCGGATTTGTCATTTTTCCTTTTACCAAAAAAACAATGGACCCTCGTGTCGCTTGCGTAGCTTCCCGGTATGTTTGTTTAATGGTTTCACGAACATGATTCTCGCGGAGACCTTCATTTCACTTAATTGCTTTAAAGAAAAGGGTAGCGGGATTCTTAGAGCCCTAATAGGTATGCTCCAAGTTTGGTTCTTGTCTCACCTAAGGGAGTTCGGAAAACATATGCTTGTGCTCGAGTTGTCCGAGTTTAGTCATCCTCTCGCTAAGTTCCTGCGCATTCAAAAAATCATGCATTCCTGGAGTTTTCCATCTTGGTTTCATTTTCTAAAAACTCTTACCATTAACCAAATCAAGTGGCAAACCGCTTGGTTACGTTTCCCTAGGGCTTGTCTGTCATGTAAAGATGAGGAATACGTTCCCTTGTTAGGGCTTACTTGGTTCTACGTCATATTGCCCTCTTAGAGTTGCCCGACAATTCCATGTCCTCCAAGACATCCCACCCCTCTAAAGTTGGGTTTATATCATCTTGACTTTCGCAAGGAGTTCATCGGAAGAGATCAAGCTGGAGACTTAGAAAAAGAAATCAAGCACATCCAGAGCTTACTATACCATTGCCTACCGAAGGATGTTGATGGGTCGTCGAGCCGGAAGGAGAAATGAAAGTGTATCACGCCTCCGTGAACTACATACGCCGTCGAGGTTGAGCCGGAACTCAAAGTGGTCCTTCCGTACGTCGCTATAAACCCGACGCCTAAGGAAACCATGATGGCTCGTATTATCGAGTGAAAGAGACGAGGCATTAGCTGAAGTGGAACGTTTTACCCAAGAGAACAAACGCCTTCGTGCCACAAAGAAGTCCACCCGAAGAGCTGGAGCCCTAAGTACTTCGCATCGGTAGATTTCTACTAGGCACTAGGCGGGTTGTGTAGTTTGGTTTGTGAGTGTGGTAATAAAACCGCCGCTACTTTGGGCATTGTATATAAGCCTTCCCTTCGCCAAGTTGGGACATGTGAATCGCGAAGCCTTTTTGTGTGTTTGTTTTTCATATATTGTTGTATATAAACCTTCTCTTCGCCAAGTTGTGATGAAACTGGTGAAGACCTTTTTTGTTTTTTGTACTCGCCTAGCTGAATGTAAACAGGGGCATTTTGAACAATCATCGTGTGTTACTCCTTTAAAATGTCATATTTTCCCTTTTGATGAAACATCATGAGAATTATCAAGCTTTTCCTCGTCTTGGTTTCATCACAAAAGAAATATGAACTTAAAGGTTCTATATGTTATTTTCATTACTTTTCTACATATTGACTTTTCCCTTAACAGGTAAAAAAATCACGAAGTTCCAATGTTCACCTTACCGTACTCGGTCCCGGGTTGCCCAAATGGAACAAGAAGCCTGAGAACCCTGGTGTAACCGCACCGGCCGAAGTTCGTGAATTAAGACAGGTGATTACGCAGCTTGTTCAAGAAATGAGGACACTCTCGTAACGCAATCCGAATCCAGCCCGCACCGCTTGATATACCCGATTTGGTTGACGATAACCCCCGGAGCTGAAATCATTGAAGGGGTGCCAATTCCTATTCCTGGACCCGTTGATCTCGATCCCATAACTACTGTTATCTCGGCCCGGTTGGAGGAACAAGCTAGACAAAGGTTTGCTTGAGCTCGAACCGGGAATTCAAAAACAAGCGCGATCGTGAAGCAATTGGGGATTTGTCTCGGTTGCCATAATCGAATTTCGAGAGAAGTTCAAAGTACCCGACTTTGCAAAATATCTTGGGACAGGCGATCCTAGAGCACACCTTAAGCACTATGTCAACAGAATGGGCCCATATGTCAACAACATCCCTTTGTTGACTCGGACTTTCCAAAGCAGCCTGGAAGGAGCAGCTCTTCGTTGGTACCTAGACTCGAATGCGGATAAAATTGAAAGGTGGGAAGAATTGGCTAAGTTTTTCGTAGATCATTACCAAAGTATAACACGAAATGGCTCCAACACGTGATGGTCTATCATGAACGGAAAAGAAGAGGGATGAAACATTTCAAACATTCGCCCCGAGAGATGGCATGCGCTAGCAAAAGAAGTCCGCCCACCCCTTGAAGAAAGTGAATTCTTTGGACCATTTCTTAAAGGCACTTCCTAATGAATTTTATCACAAGCTCGTTTGTTCGGGGTGTCAAAACTTCCCGCAACTAGTTGCGGTAGAGCGAACGAATCGAGAGTGGTATGCATTCGGGGAGAATTGTGGAGGAGGCAAGCCGAAGGCCTATGGCGAAGAAGGAGAAAGAAATGGAAATCGCATTTGTGCGAGAATCCTCCTACGGTGGAACGACTACCGGCGGCCTCGTCGGGTCCCTCGACCCCTTACTACAAGGGTTATCAAAATAGCTAGCCTAGAAAGATGAAGTCGTTTACCCCACTCCCCGGACCTTTGTCTCGGCTCTTGCCAATATTGCTTGGAAAAACGTCTTGTAGCCAAAGAAGTCGCTCGAGATCCTCTCCCGAATTATTTCGGATTTGACCCATCAAAGTCCCGCATATACCATATGGGCGAGAAAGGGCATGACGTTGACAATCGCTTTGTCCTCAAGCTTAAGATCCAAAATCTGCTCGATAGAAAAATACTTTCGTTTAAAAATTCTGAACCCAACATCCAAAGAAACCCCTTGCCAAAGACATCCTCGAATGTTGGGATGGTACTTGAAGATGAAGATCCTTCTAGCCGGGAGTTACGAGTAAACATTTCTCGATTATACGAAACCCTGGTGATGGCTGGACATTACGGTGCGAAGATGTTACAATCCACGAGAAATGAGCTCGTATCCATGAAATGGTCCAAATGGGCGTAATACTGAATCCCCCGAAAGAAGCTCCCTACTCCTTTACCGATGGCATCATGTGTCATCCGAATACCCGAGCACGAAGTGGAATTGGTGGGGCCGAGATTGGCAACCTCTTAGATGAGCTAGAGGACTTCAATGAATCGGCACGTCATCAATGGGGTCGCCCGATGAACAGGAATCTAATACGAAGACAGGCGTCGATGGGATCATGAGTTTCTAATAGCCGCGATCGAAAATGGTGAGGTGCTCGACACCCTAGGGCAGCCTAGCGGGGGATATGATTTTATGGTGAAGTATTCGCCCCCTTCTTGGTTTTTTCAAGCGCATATACCCGAGACTCGAGCCTATTGGGATGAGTGGGATGATGACTATGATACTCCCGAGTCTAGCAATGGAGTTACTCTGCCAGCCCACCGCTCCCGACTATTGATGTTGAGGATGTTGCTCCGGAAGGTTGGGAAGATATAGCAAGTAGCATTGAACCCTAACGAATTAACTATTGCTTTGTAATAACACCTACGATCGTCGACCTACCCGCCGAAGAAGATATGTATAGGTTTCTAGAAGAGGACCGGGACATACGCTCATTGATTTAAATTCTCCGAATTCATCAAGATGGAAGCTAGTTTAAATGCTAGTATGGATCTCTATGGTAGCAATTTTTGGCCGATCATGATTGATACACCGCTTGCTGGTGCGAGAGGATGGTTTCTGCCCGGTGAGCCATTCCAATCGGTCGATGTCGAATTTGCTCCCTGGGATTACAAGATGGCACCCCCATGGAATTATGATGCAACAGCTCCGTGGGACTACAACGCAAGACAGCACCATCAAGTTTCAATCCACTAGCTCCATCAGCCCCGTGGGATCACAACGCAAAGCAATACCATTGGATCAAACACAACATCCTCTTCAGCCTCGTTAGACTACAAGGCGATCGCTCCCTAGGACTATAACACGGGTAGAGTCGATTCGGTTACCCGAACAGTCACTTTTATGCACCTCCAAGGCCGTCCGAAAAGAAGCCTCGTGATTGAAAAGAAGTCCAGAATCGATAAAGAGGCCGAACAGCTCCTGTCGTAATAAAAACTAGTGAATTTTCAGTTGTGGATCAACGGAGGAAGATGCCCGCTCGAGATCTCGATCCTCGACACATTTCAAATGTCGGATAAACATAGAGAGGCCCTCCTAAAGGTTCTTGGCAAAGTCCATGTACCGAAACAACCAATGAAGCTCGGCTAGGAGAATTTGTTGGGTCTATTTTGCTTAAGGACCAAATATCTTTTGCTAATGAAGACCTTCCCCTTGGTGACCAATCACACGCAGATGCGCTACACATCTCCGTGAAATCTTTGTGGAAAGATGGTATCAAGGGTTCGATTGATAATGGGTTTGCGGTTAATATTTGCCCATTAATCACCCTTCGTCGGATTAATTTTCATGAGTCAAGAATGCGTGCGTCGAACTTATATATTCGTGCATTCGATGGTGCGAAGAAGGATGTTCTAGGTGAGGTGGACTTGGAACTCCTGGTTGGACCAGCTACCTTTCTTATCACTTTTCGGGTCCTAGATATCCCTCCTTCCTTCAATTTGCTATTAGGGAGGCCCTGGATACATACACTGGAGCTGTACCATCAAGTTTGCATTAGAAAATCAAATTCGTCGTTGATGGCCAGTGATAACTATACATGGGGAATCCGATATGGAAATCTCGGAGGGTGTAGCAATCCCTTACATTGAGCCTAGGGGAAGCGAAGAGGCAAGTTACCACACTTTTGAACCGGTATCCACTATCCATGTTCCCGAAGGAGCAATCATGCAAACCCCAAGAATGTCCGGCCCATCACTTATGTCCAGCCGGGTTCTACTCCAACATGGCCATGTACCTGGACGGTGCGGGACTACACGGCCAAGGAATCACAGAGCCCATCATAGCACATCGAAGCTTGGCAAAGGAGGTATAGGCTATGGCCCAGCATGCGGTCGAAAAGGCCGAAGAAGCCGAAGTTGCCTTGGTGATAACCGGGGATCGTCGACATACACGGGCGATGGTATTGCTACCATGGATTTGTCTTATAACACTCCTATTGAAGAGGTTTTCGTTGGTCCGGCTAGGATGTTGCACGAGGAGGAGATGTCCATGGATGGTATAGCCAAAGTCATTCGAGGAGTTCATCGTCCGTGTCACTCTAGGATCCGATGTAGCTGAATCATCAAGGGTTTCTGTCAACCCTCCAGAGTAGGGTTGTTCATTCCTTTATGTTTTGAGATGTACATATGTCTTTTGTGACCGTTTCCCCGTACATAGGATTCCTATCGACATTGTGTAAATTATTTTTTGACTTTTAGACCTAGAGCCATGGGTCTAAGGTTATAAATGTTGTAATGCGGCTCCCTAGTTTGAATAAAACGAGGCACTGCTTTATTAAGGACGTGTGAAAGTACATGCCGGTCCTATGACAAGCTCGAGTATAATCCCGAGGGCTGGACTTTCACACGCATCCCGAGTTCTTTTTTAAAAAAAAAAGAGTTTTCTAAAGGCCTATCAAGTCCGATGAGATGAAGGCATATCCAAAGGCTTCCTGTTGAAAAATGTTTTGCCAAAATGATTTCAAATGATTACACGTTTTGCACATGTTATCTAGGTTGAAATTTGCTAATCCTTCGCATCATGTCTCGGGCATGACATTCCGCATATTCATGAGAATGCATGTGATTCGAATTCACCAAAGAAGCATCCCTCGGACTCGGGCAGCGATGCGAGGACCCAAAGATGATTGAATTCGAATGGAACCGCCATGAGGAGTCAAAGCTGCTAACAATAGAACCAACAATAACGGTAAATCCGGGTAGCGCAGAATGTGTCGTAGAAATTAAAATCGGAGCACGCTTACAAGAAGTAGAAGCCCCCAGGATAGTTGACCTTCTCCGAGAGTATCAAGATGTGTTTGCCCGGTCTTACACCGATATGCCGAGACTAGATCCCGAAATCGTGGAACACACTTTGCCAACCAACCCAGCGATATCGCCGAAAAAGCAGCGTTTGAGAAGGATAAAACCCGAGTTGTCCAAAAAAATTGAGGAGGAAGTGATGAAACTTTTGAAAGTAGACTTTATAAAGGTCACACAATATTCGGATTGGATAGCGAACATCGTCCCCGTGATTAAAAAAGATGGCGAGTCGAATATGCGTCGATTACGGGATCCGAACCGAGCTAGCCCCAAAGATGATTTTCCACTTCCCCATATCGATTTGTTAGTCGATAGCACGGCTGGATTCGAGCTATTTTCTTTCATGGATGATTTTTCCGGTTATAACTAGATACGGATGAAAGTGGGGGATAGGAGCAAGACTTCTTTTATTACTCCATGGGGAACTTTCTACTACAAAGTAATGCCATTTGGCCTAAAAATGTAGGAGCCACATACCGTAGAGCCATGGTCGCATTATTTCATGACATGATGCACAAGGAAATTGAAGTATATGTGGATGATATGATCGCGAAGTCTAGGCCAAGGCGAGGACCATGTCGGGGTTTTGCGCAAGCTGTTCGAACGTCTTCGTAAGTTTCGACTACGCCTTAACCCCGCAAAATGTGTGTTCGGAGCAAAATCTGGGAAATTGCTTGGGTTTTATGGTCAGCAGCAGGGGCATTGAGATAAACCCGTCCAAAGTTAAAGCCATATGCGAATTGCGACCTCCTACTTGCGTCAAAGAGGTCCGTAGCCTACTAGGAAGGTTGAATTATGTGGCGAGATTCATATCCCGAGTTATCCGAGACGACAAAGCCATTTTTTAAGCTCCTTAAGACAAACGCAAAGATTGTGTGGGATGTTGAATGCCAGGCAGCCTTTTTGAAAATTCAGCATTACCTAACTCATTCCCCAGTTTTAGTGCCACCGACTCACGGTATTCCTTTGATTCTCTACCTTACCATCCATAAGGAGTCATTGGGGACAATGTTAGTTCGAAAAGACCATCGACGAGAAGGAATGCACGATATATTACCTCGGTAAAAAGTTCACTAACTCCGAGGTAAACTACTCCGAGGTTGATAAGACTTGTCTAGCTCTACTTTGGGTATTGCACAGATCGCGGCAATACACCCTTCATCACCAGATCCCGCTGGTCACCGAATGCGACCCCATCAAATACCTCTTTGGAGAAGCTAGCGTTGATTGGAAAACTCGCCAAGTGGCAAATCCTCCTCTCCGAGTTTGATATATAAAGCATGACTCAAAAGTCCGCGAAAAGGTCACGCTATAGGCGACATGTTGGCGAGAGAACTCAACGGGTCCAGAAATTCCTCATACCGATCCTCTTGACAATCGTGTCCTACTTATAACCACCGACAAGTGGACGATGTACTTCGATGGAGCTGTAAATCTCTAAGGTTCGGGTACAGGAGCGATGCTTATCTCTCCAAATGGCCAACATTATCCGATTCTTGCTAGGTTGATATTCCCATGCACCAACAATATTGCCGAATACGAAGCCTATATCCTTGGCTTGCAAACCGCCATAGATATGGGGATTCGAAGACTACAGGTCTATGGTGATTCAGCCCTCATCATCCTCCGCACCGAAGGAAAATGGAAAACTCGTGACCCGAAGTTGGTCCCGTATCATGAATTCTTAGCGGGGTTACTTGAGGAGTTTGAGCGAGATAACATTTGAATATCTTCCTAGATCACGGAATCAATTTGCGGATGCGTTGGCCACGTTGTCCTCGATGCTTCAGTAACCGGAGGGTCAAATAGTGAACCGTTAAGAATCGAAATTTTGAAGTGTTCGGCTCACTTTGTATGGTGATAGAAGAAGAGGCGGATGGGAGGCCGTGGTACCAAGATATCATGACATATCTGCAAAAAGAGAATTCCCGAAGGAAGTGAATAGGCTGATAGAAAATATTTGATGAAGCTCTCATCAAAGTTTTTCCTCAATGGCAATGCATTGTATAGGAGATCATTTGATTCAGTCCTTTTGAGACGTGTCGATGCCAAGGAAGCTAATCACCGATGAGTGAAATTCATGAGGGAGAATGTGGTCCCCATATGAATGGATACTTGCTTAGTAAAAAGATCATGAGACCGGGATACTATTGGCTCACCTTGGAGGCTGATTGTATTCAACATGTTCGCTACGCCATCGGTGCCAGGTTTATAGTGACAAGATCATCGCTCCGCCCAATGAGTTACACCGGATGTCCGAAGCATGGCCTTTCTCTACGTGGGGAATAGACGTGATTGGTCCGATCAATCCTCAAGCATCGAACGGGCATCGTTTCATTCTAGTAGCTATCAATTACTTTTCAAAGTGGATTGAAGCTAATTCCTATGCTAATGTCATGCGAGGACCGTGGCCAAATTTGTCCGTCCCGATATCATTGCCCGATACGGAGCTCCGGAGGCTATAATCACGGATAATGGTACAAATCTAAACAACAAGCTGGTTGATGAGGTATTTGAGGAATTTCAGATAAGTCATTTGAATTCTTCTCCATATCGCCCACAAATGAATGGGGCGATCCAGGCAAGAAATAAGAATATCAAGAGGATTCTATCGAAGATAGGCGAGAATTACCGTGATTGGCATGAGAGGCTTCCTTATGCATTGTTGGCATATCGTACATCAATTCGCACCTCAACCGGGGCAACTCCTTTCTCATTGGTATATGGTTTGGAAGCGGTTCTACCTGTTGAGGTCGAGATTCCTTCGCTAAGAGTTCTCTCACAAGTAAAGCTATCGGAGGCTGAGTGGATCCAGCAGAGGTATGAGCAATTGAACCCGATTGATGAGAGAAGGCTGCATCTTTGTGTGTCATGGCCAGGCTTATCGAAGCGAGTGGCAAAATCGTTCAACCGTAAAGTTCACCCCTGGCCTTTCGAGATCGACGACCTAGTGTTAAAGAAGAGGCTGCCATTTGTACCGCACCCGGGAGGCAAGTTTACTCCGAATTATGAAGGGCCATATGTGGTCAAGAAGGTCCTCCCTAGTGGTGCTATGATTTTAGCTGAAATGGACGGTCAAGTATGATCTTTGTGAAAAAGTATTTCGTATGAATAATATCATAAGCGCCTTGATGGTCATTCCTCTTGAAAGTCCGAGTCATTCACGCTGTTTACTTCATGCATATCATGCATACATACATATTTGGTTTGTTTTGCAGGTGACTAAGGCATATTCAAAGAGGAGGATGTCGGGCCGACATAATGGGGTGCCCATTGCGAAAGCCTTACAAATAATCGACGTTTGAAATAACACGAAGGAATATGGCGTGCTCGGACGGTCTCATATAAATAAAAAGGAGCGCCTTATAGAGACCAACAGCACCGTGGCCTGGTGGTCGGGGGAATGAACAGTCTAGACGCGCCCGGGGTTTAATCCCCGGGAACGGCATGAATGGGGCACCTTGTAAATAGAGAAAGGAAGCTCCATTGTAAATATTAATAAAAACTTTTTGCATCTCCTTTTTGCAGGAAGAGGATGCAAACGTCTGGCCCAAATGAAATGAAGAATTTTTTTTCAATATGCCAGCTCACGAAGTCCACATGAAACGTCAAAGATATCTCTAGCAAGGCATTCCAAGCATTGTGATAGTTATCAATGATGAGATGGGGTTCAGTCTCACACAAGTAAAAGCAAAAGGATTCACCGATTAACATAGTCCAGGTAAGTATCCTTCCCCATAAAAAAAAAAAGGGAGGTTGTTCAAATGTCTTTTCATCAAAACGATTTGAAATCACCATCATCAAACACTTGAGTGGCATTCATTAATCATCAAGACATTTGCGAAGAACTTAGGCATCTCATGTCCAAGTTAAGCGGTCTTAAACGCATTGTTGAAATGACATCCTGAATAAAAAAAAATTATTTCGAAAAAAATCCAGCATTCAAATCATCATAGAAGCTCGAAAGCATTTCGTCCGAGAGATTTGAATGACCTTCTTTGACATTGTCCATGCACTACATACATGCATCTTGCAAAAAGCCAAAAAAAAAAAAAAACTTCAAGGTCGATTCGAGCATGTGATTTTGCAAAATGAAGACGAGGTACTAGAGGATGCTGAGTGAGCATCAAATAGGATGGAAGGTAGGCCATGTCCTAAACACGTCCTTCATAAACTTTGAGAGTTGAGTGCGGTAAAAATCGTGTCTAGGACATAAGGCTCATTCACAATGTATACACGGGGTCAAAATAATGAAAGGCATTTCTTTCTCTTCCCAATACACTCAATATGTCCCTTGCTAACCACTTTGAGCCCGAGTAAGGAGGATGCTCAAAACACCCCTGTCAAGAACCACCCCACATTGGGGCAAACACACGAAATTATGGCTGAAATTAGTCGGAGAAAAGGTAAGAAAGATTTAATTGCTTTCACTTGTGTTAACCTTTTTGTGGCAACTTCAGGTGAATCTTCGTTGAAGCTTGAAGCATCTCGAAATGAAGAAGAGCATCTATTTCTTCTACCCAAACACCGATATCCTTTGCTTAGCCAAGTTGAGCCTAAAATCGTTCGTTTCGAAACCCGAATGATGATCATCTCCCCACACTGGGGCAAGGCATGTGATTTACCAAGAAAAATGGTAATTATGCATTGATGTGAAATGTCTTGAGAGGTCAAAGAGCTCATATATATATATATATATATATATATATATATATATATATATATAAAGAGAGAAGCATAAGGCTTACCTTGAACAGAAACAAATGCGAGAAAATGGAGTGAAACTCTTTGCTTGCCAAACAAAGACAGATAGCCAATGGACTCTCAAGACTTCGTGGATTCCCAAAGTGAGGTGCTTTTCGAAGCATATAAGATTGGTATTGATGCCAATATGATCACCGACCCATGAAGCCTCCGAAAAGAAAAACCGAGCCTTGCAAGCCTTCCCAAACCGACATTACAACCCATCTCAAGTCTCTTCGATTGGGATGTTTCAAGTCGACACGAAGACTTTACAATGAAGTTACTACTTGAAGGAGTGGAGCCAATTATTTCTTATCTTACCTTCCGGGTTCTTGACTTGTAAACCTGACGAAGGTAATGATCGAATGCTTCCCCAATGAGACCTCAAAGCGGGAAAACCCTTCATGTAAACCCATGACCAAGCCTACGTTATAGTCCCCGAAAGACCTTTCGATTGACTGAAATGTATGCACTTGCGAGTGTATCCGATACTGTAGACACGAAGAGAGTGTAATGAATCGAGAATACTTAAACCCGAGTCCTCATAACAAGTACGATGATATTTGCCATTCCCTCAAAGGCCAAGCCCGTTCTTACACGGTCGTGCTATTTTTCTTTTCCTAGAAAGGCCAAGCCTATTCTTACACGGCCGTGCCTATTTTCCTTTTTGCCGAAAGACCAAGCCCATTCTTACACGGTCGTGCCATTTTCCTTTTCCCGAAAGGCGAAGCCCGTTCTTACACGGTCGTGCCTATTTTCCTTTTTGCCGAAGACCAAGCCCGTTCTTACACGATTGTGCCATTTTCCTTTTCCTAGAAAGGCGAAGCCCGTTCTTACACGGTTGTGCTTATTTTCCTTTTTGCCGGAAGACCAAGTCGGTTCTTACACGGTTGTGCCATTTTTCATATCCAAAAAAGCCAAGCCCGTTCTTACACGGTCGTGCCATTTTATATATATATATATATATATATATATAATATATATATATATATATATAAGGACCCTTGTCTTACACGGTCATGCTATTTCCCCAATAGGCCAGGCCCGTTCTTACACGGTCGTGCCTATTTACCTTTTCCCCGAAGGCCAAGCCCGTTCCTACACGGTCGTGCCATTTTTCATTTTCCCAAAAGGCCTAACCCATTCTTACACGGTTGTGCCTATTTTCATTTTTGCCAAAAGGCCAAGCCCATTATTACATGGTCGCGCCGCTTTTATATTCCATGAAAACCAAGCCGAGTCCTTGACGGAACAAAATTAGATGTTCAATCGTCTTGGAATGGAACCTCCGTGAACTCCCCTTCCAAGAGGGGCATTGTTGACACCTAATTTTGTCGGCCTTGTATTTTATTATTCCTCCGCAAAATAGAATAGGTCGATTCATGTAAATTCACCCATTGTGCTTTTAAAAAGAAAAAAGAAAAAGAAAAAAAGTGAAAAAAAGGAAGAAGGATGTCGGATCGAGTTATTGAGCGAGACAAAGGCGGAAAAGAAAAGATGACATCTCGCACTAGGAATTTGCAAATGGAGAATATCTCGAGAATATTTGCAAGTGAGAATATCATCTACGAAGAATATATGAGAATATTATCTACATCATGAGATAATATACGTAGCGAGAGAATATTGGATACGAATATCACCGCGGCAATGGATAAAAAGCAAGTTGCAAAGCAAATTACGAGGCAAGTGGCCAGGAGTTCAGCTTGTTCCCAAGAAGCTGCGAGCCAACCGATTGGTTACCGAGAGAGGTGGGAGGGACTTGGAGCAGGAGAATATTATTTGCAACAGAAGATACTATCTACACCAGGAGGATAAGAAGAAATGGAAAGTGATTGGTTTAAGACCAACAACTTGTCGATACACCGCACTTGGAGATTTTCGACTGAAAGGACAGGGGAGCGAGAACACCAAACGCAAAGAAGAATGATGACCGAAGATTTGGAAAACAACTTGCGATGGCGGATTGCAGCTTGAGTCATCCGGTTCCCAAGAAGCCGCAAGCCACGAGATTGGCTCGAGAGAGGCTGAAGAGCCAAGGAGCAAAGCATATGGGACAAAAAGAATGATGACCAGAGAAAGATAGAGGCAAGTGGAAGTTGCAAGTTGAAGCTGATCGGTCTTTAGAGGCTGATTTGGGCGATCAGTACAAAGCAGGAAATCCATCGAGAGAATTTCAGTTGCAGCAAAAGGAATGATGAATTTAGATCGGCAAGCAAGTTGAGACCGATATGGAACCGACGTGAAGCTGATGTGGATGGCTCTTGAAGGTAACTTGGGGGCGAATTCTCGGAGAAAAAGCAACAGAAAATTTCGGCCAAAGACTAGATGCGAACACCTTCAGCAGCCGGGCATGATATTCAATCACTGCTGGCAAGTTAGAGCGGATGTGGAGCTGAGGTGGGCGACTCTTATAGGCTGTTTTGGGAAGCTATTTAGAGGCAATCAATAGGGGATAGCTGCTGTACAAAAACAGCAGAAAATCTCGCTTGAGATAGAGAGAAGTAGAGGATTAGGAAGGTGTTGCCTCTTGTGGTGCAAGGGGGTGAATTTCCTGAAGTGACGAGAACAAAAAAAATGTTAGTTGGTGGAAGATATAAAAACAGAGGAGGGACAAAACGCAAAGGGGGGGGACTCTCTCTCTCACGCACTCTCTCGGCAACAAAAGGGAGAATGGCAATAAAAAAGGAGAGGATGAGGGACAAAAAAGGGTGAACAAGGAGGACTCCTAGGCTCTAACGTCAAGTTCATCACTGTTTTTTGGGGTTCCAACCTTTAACAAGTAGCATATCCAATATTGGGTCTTGTTTTCTTTCGTTTCTCTTCTTTGCTCGGGTTCGCCGGGCCGAGATCCTTGGTTTCCTCGGTCCGCGAACTCGAGCTTAAGTTGGCATTGTAATTCGAGCAAAAATGGAATTCGTTCATGTCATGTTATGGCTGTACATTGAGCTGTTTTTTTTATTTTATTTTCTCCCCCCTTTGTTTATAACCTTCGGTGCTTTAAGATGATTCATATTAGACTTAGGGTTTTGTTATGTTGTTTGTGTTTTGCATTTTTTTTTATTTAGAAGATTTCGTAACCTGAAAATAACCTAGAATCGAAATACTTTTTTCTTTTTGTATATGAAAGACCAAAGAGGAGTTAAAAAAGAAAGGCAAAAAAAAAAAAAAAGGAATCCGCTTTGTACAAAGTCACGTCGTTTTTTTTTATAATTCGTGCCGACCTTGGTTTTACGTTCCTGTTTCATACTTTTCTAATGTGAAGGCCCTTTTTTTTTATAAAAGAAAAGTAAAAAATTTCGAAAGGGACAAAAAAAAAATCGAAAGAACCAAACAATCTTTGCTTTTGCGTTTCCCCGAATTAATTTCTTTTGTCATGATTACGTAACGGGAGGTGACCGACGTCCATTCCGGTTTAGTTTGTTATATACTTGACCATTTTGCATGTCTAATTATTTGAATTTGCATTTCATTTAGTTTGATCCGCATGTTTACTTTTTCGTTAATGAATAGTCATTTTTTTTCTCCTTTTAGTTAACGTTCGGCATCTCGCTAAAATTGCATTGAGGTTGTCTTTCTGTTAAAACTCCTTCTTATGAATGTTAATCGAGAACTAAATAGATAACTACATAAAATAAAAAAATATCATGCCTGGTCACCTAGTTACGGTTTAATGTCTTTGAGTTTCTATGTAATGGGTAAAATGCATGGTCATTTTAGGAATACCAATTGGTTAGGTACCGAAAGGGCGTTAGTTAGATAATTAGCATAAATAAGTCCCCGAACCTAGATTCTCTGTTTGCGTAGAAATTGAGATAATACTCCCATATCTCGATTAGTTTCTAGTCGACCCCAAAGGCTAGTGGGGACTCTTAATGGTTTGGAATGTTATTTCATAAAAATGAAGTCAAATGTCGCGCGAGGTAAGATTTGGGAGAATCCGCGCCTAAACCAATAGGTAATGCCTCTAAACCTAAATGATCCTCGAGAGGGGAAAGGATTGGTCGTGACGGGGTTGTTCCTAACGGGGATAAGAAATGAATCTCCGCTCAAAGGGGTTAAGCAAAGGATAACCCGTAGTGTTTAGATAGCGGAAATGAATGCCTCATATCACTTTGGTTGTCATACTTTTCTCGAGATAACCCTTTACCTTGTTGGCACATATATTTTCACTCAACTTACACTTGGGATTGATTTTCGGGACGTGTATAGAAATGGCTTGCCTTTCATCATCCCGACGTCTCTCATATAATATAATCATTTCACAAGAACGAAACAGATCGCCTAATCAAATCTTTTCTCTCAATAAACCATGCATGGAATTTTGCAATATATGAGCATCTTTTAAGTATGCAAAATATAACAATGGCTTTGTGATGAAAAACTCATGTTTCTTACTTGAAGAATGAACTATGCAAGTGTATTCATATGTGCAAGAAAACTCTCAAGAATGGGGCACTCGTAGATTGCCCCCATATATGTAAATGGATCTAGCAAGCTTGAAAGCTTAATCCTTGGATTGGGGAAAAACTTGTCCCTAACTCTTACCCATGCACGAGAGAAATATGCATAAAATGAGTCAAGTAAGAACTCGAAATACTCTGGTTATCCACTGGAGACGACGTCATGTCGGTCACATGTTCCCGCAAAAGAAAAAAACCGAGCATCATTTCGAAAATGGCATAAAACAAAGAAGATATACTCCATTTCCAAGTCGAGATTCGCTATCAATTTGCCCCATTTTCGGTCGGGATGGATCTTGCTTGAGTTGATGACATCTAGAATTGCCCCCCCAAGATTTAGCCTTGCAATGGGAGCTGGATGTCCGATTTCAAGTAGGTGAATCATTTCTATGTTTGATCATGCATAAGAAGAATGTGCATGAAAGGGGCCTTAAAGAACAAAATGAAAAATGTCCAATTGTTGGTTCAAACAGAGGGTCATTTCTTATCAAGAATGACCAGGCTTGGCAAGATATATACTCTTTTAAAATCATGCTTGTCTTAGCTTTGCCCCCTTGACGTAGTGCAATTAGTCAAGGGAAAAGCATAAATTAGTACTTTACTACCCGATGTTCAGTTCGTTGACGCGGAACCGTCTAAGTCAACCAGGTCTACCGACCGTGAATTATGGTGACTAAAACTCATGTGAAGATTTGCGAGGTTTGTCTCGTAGATTGATCGGTCATGATGCAAGGTTGGAGTTTATAATCCGCCCCTTTGCCCCCGAATTAGTTTTGAAATATACGGTAGATGAATCAATAAAACAAACAAGGTTAAATCGTATGCCAGCCAAAAAATATTTCTTGAAAAATGTTTTTTTTCAAATACCTTGGGATGAAAATTCTTGAGAAGCCCAACCCTCGGTGCTTACCATAGATGACAAATTTTTCAATTGTTGGTTGTCATCATCGGGTTGGTTTGGGATACTTCGTCAAGATTCCAAAATTTAATGAAAAATTTCTGTAGTTTTATTGATATCAAATCAATGAATTACATCTTATTGAAATGGAAATCCTAAAGTGCAACATGAAATAGAAAGGGAAATCCTAAAAAGCAGTAAAGGTTCCCACGTAGGAGAAATGAAAATGTTTGCTATTGAGGGCCGGCGCTATCTCCATCGATAACTCTTCAAATATCGCCCGAATGATCCGGTAGTAGATTGCTCTGCACATTGGGTTTACCAGCTAATTGAAATGCAAAAGCCCCAATTTCAAGTAGATCCTGGATGTGATGCTTGAGTACAAGACAATCATCGATCGAATAGCCCATTTCGCCTGGAATGACAGTCATACTTTTTCGTGGGATCATACCTAGGATACTTCGGGGTATTGGGACGTTGTGGCTCGAGGATAACGAGACCCTTCTATCATAAGACAGCTAGGACTTGGGGAAGTGACCCAAGGAGTGGAGTAAACGTTCAATTCTTGCGTTGATTAGTCCTCCGATTCTCACTGACCATAGCCAAATGTTTGTTGAGGAGCAAACCGTATGTTCGGGACTTGAGCCGGTGTCTTCCGCACATAAGTCATGTTGACTTATGGGATAAGCTCTTTGTCCTTCTTTCCAGGAAATTTCTTGCGAGATGAATTTGACTCACCATACCATCCCTTCTTGAGTCTAGATTCAATCTCCTCACCCATGGCTATCAATTGGCTAAATGATCGAACAACCTTTACCAACATTCAAGAATGAATAAGCTGGGGTGGAGTGGACATAAACAACTTCATCGGGTTTCGCTCCGAGGGTTTAGGCATGATCTGTCCCTCCATATTCCTCCAACGAGTGGCATACTCCTTTAAAGTTTCTTTTTTTTTCTATTCATCCCTCTCTAGATCCTCTCAAGTGATAGTCACATCAAGATTAAACTTAAAATGCTTGATGAAAAGGTTCGCAACTTCTTCCCATGAATCCTTTCGGTTGATCTAGTGGTTAGTGTACCACCTCATTGCAGCATCCTTCAAGCTTGCTTGGAAGGTTTGGATCATTAGAGGTCCATTAGACACATATATGCTCATGTGCCCCTAGAACATCTTGATGTGATGAATTGGGTTCGAGGTGCCATCATATTTCTTGAAAGTTGGCATCTTGAATTTTTCGGGCACTTGGACTCAAGAAAAGATAGATAGATCAATAGGAGGAACATTTTGAGTTCCATCCACTTCTCGCAACCTCCGGTCGAGCTTTGCCAAAGAACTTAGGGCACGCATGGTAACACTTCTCTACCAGAAATTAACTTCCGATCGAAGTTGATTTTTCTACTTCGCTCCAGATTAACTTCGATAAGAGAAATTCGTTTGATAACGGTTGAAAATTTCTACTTTTACAACATTATTAACAAAATCTTCGGAGGCTAGCGGCGAGCGGTCAACGGGCGGCGATCGATGGCGGGCGGTCAATAGGTGAGTGGCCGGCGGGCGATCTGCGGCGGGAGGGCAAGGCGGCGGGCGGCGACCGACGACAAGAGGTCGGTGGCCGACGGAGGTGGGCGGGGGATGGTCGGCGGAAGTCGGTGTAATTGAAGACGTGATTCTTAAGTGAAGAAGTAAAAATCTTTTACTTCTCAAAGTTGATCAAAAATCTTGCCAAAAGTTGAAAATCCTACCGGAAATCAATTTTTTTACCAAATGAATTTCTACTTTGGCAAGATTTTTACCAAACGGATTTCCTTGCCGGATTGACTTCCTGGCGAGAAATCCAGTAGTAGAAGTGATACCATGCGCGCCGTTAGTATTCTCATCATTTAAGGGTGGATGATGAACATGAGCTGTTGGAGATATACTAGTGTAAGTCAAAATGACATCATCTAAGTGAAAAGTTGGGTCGGTATCCACTGCATGAGCCTTGTCGGGGCAAAGGCCTTGATGGGTCGGAGGTGAACTCTCCGACTAAGAGCCAACATTGATTTGCTATTGTCCGGCTATGAAATCATTCATCATCTTGGACATGGTAGCCACGACATGTTCATTCATTGCATTCATGTGTTCTTTTAGCTTTTCATAGATCATAGTCGCAATTTTCAGCCTGATTTGTTTCTGCAAAAAAAAAAAAAAAATCAAGCTGAAATTGCGACTATGATCTATGAAAAGCTAAAAGAACACATGAATGCAATTTCAACTTGATTGGCCATCCTTCTTTTTGTCACTGATCGAGTGTTATATGAATGTGGAGGATCCGCGGTAAATTACCTACAAAAGATAAATACCACAATGAGTGTACCAAACACGGATAGTGGGTCGGTCCATAACGACATCTAGAAGACAGCAATATGTAGACACGCCACCCAAATATCCCGTTTCATTTTCGGTCCATTTGACCCAAAAATCTGATTTAAAAACCAAAATTTGCCGTCCACTAATTCAAACTCCGTTTTTCAACTTCCATGTTTTTTCAAAAGAGCTCTCTAATAATGACAAAATGTGGAATACATATTCGTAGGGACTTTTTCTGAAATCTAGATTCATTTGTCCACGTCTTAAATGACAAATGGCTCAAATTGATCCATAAAATTTCGTTAAAGTCGTACAATGCTGAAAAGTCAAGCAATCAATTTAAAATTCTTGCAAAATCCGATAATACTGGGGATACCTTAATTCAAAGTACGACAAAATGAAATTAGAAAACTAAAAACAAGACTCCTAAACTAATAATCAAAAGATAGATTCATGCTTTCATTTGGCCTAATCTATATACATATGGGTGCCGACGTCATCTCGAAACAGCCTATACTTCTTGGATATCTTTGAAGCTCGTTCTACAGCTCTTTGAACTTTCTTCTTGAGGTGCTTTATCTCAGCACATTGTGTGATCTTCACCGGAATCTTCGGCCGTATAGCCTCCGAAATCATATGATGATCGATGTACTATCTCGAAGCATGATACATCTTTTCTTTACCCTTCGGTGGCCTATCTGGTAGCTTCAATTACGTTAGCTAGCAATCCTTCCACACCGAACGAACGAATGCAATAGACTCCTCATGATCGATGCTATGATCGGAAAAATCTATCAAGACTAGGTCTTTTAGTAATACCGGCGGTAGCTATTGTAAGACACCATACTATCGGGCTACTCTGGATGGATAGTACTCAATGGCCCTAGTGAAACCCATTAAAGGAATGGGTCGAAACCTCGACATGTAAGACTAGCTTCTCCAATTTGGAACCAATTAGCATGCCATATGAAACCCCTAAGACGCGGATTTTTCATAAAAACCAGCCATTCCGAATAATGACAATCTGGAGCCTTTTCTTGATTTTCTTTAAAACTTAATATTGGGTTATCCGAAGTACCAATCTCAGCTAATGTGCATAGCCTATCACCTTTTTTATATGGGAAAGGAACCATATTTGCAATAATTCGAAGATGCTGTCGCGACCTAAAAAATATGTTTTTTCAGGGTTAACGGATTATTAGGTTAATTAAATTAACTAACCTAATTCGAACCCTCCCAATGTCCTACCGAATCGCAACTTAGGTTCATTTAATGAAAAATGAATTAAATTGGAGTCGCCACTAATCTTTTGTGGTAGGTAGATTAGAGACCTAAACAAAGTATTCGGGAGAAAATACTTTATTTCATGCGAACCGAGATTAAATGGATTCGGAGACTTGGTTACACTAACTTTTCAATTAATGCCCTTTCGGTACCCGATTTTCATGAAAAACCCTTAGTTTGATGATTTGGATTAAATATTTTTTTTAGATTTTCTTTTATTAAATGCAATGCTAATGCATTCTAACTATATGACATGTGAGATATAATGACATGGCAAAAACGCATGGCATGGCATGATGACGAGGCAAATACGTATGACATGGAAAACAAGATAATGCAAATTAGAATATATAATATGCAATGAGAATGACATTTTTTTTGTATTTTTATGCATTTTCGGATTTATAAAACAATTGAATTGAAAGACTACCTAACATGAAATAACATCTGATTTAATTTAAGAAATTGATTTCTCAAAGTTCTAATTTTTATTAGATATTATTTTCATGCAAGTGTATGAGAGAACATGATTTAACCAAAGAAAAATGTAACATCTTTTTTTGGATTTTTTAGGAATTTATTTAAGCCATAAAAATGATGAAATTTGAACAAAAGTAAACAATATTGCCCATAAAACACCTTTAAATCCGAAATTCTCATTTTTATTCACAACATACCCCGAGATTAGGGTTAGCAAGTGAATATATTATAGAATTACCGTCGTCCCTATATATATAGGGCAAACCTTGAAATTCTATTTAGGAATTAGCAATCCGCTCCTCGAAATCGAGGATTTGATATCTAATTCACACGTACGGGCACGATCATACTTCCGGATTGAAGTCATATGTTGCCTTTAACGTACGTTTTCCGAGGGACAAGGCACAAGGGAGCATACATTATTGGCAATTTTGTTTAAAAATGTGCAAATATTTATTGAATTTTTTAAAAAAATCCTTAGGGGATTCCGGAATTTTCAAGGAGATAAGCTCCTATCCACAATGGATTGATGAAATTTTTTAAATTTAGGAAAAGTTATCTCTTAAGATTTCAAGCTTATCGAATAATTTTCCCGATTTTAAAGATATATTTGAAATTTTCATTCGGGATGTGATCTTATCCAAAATATTCTGATTTTCGAAAGATTCAGATTTGATCATCATATTATGCACGAACATTTAAGATAAAGATTGGGATTCAAGTTATCTCAAATTTGAACCACAAGATACATCAAATATCCAGAGATATATCATAGATCCAAAAAATAATGTTCAAGATATGCTCAAAGTGATCCAGAAATATATATGCCCAATATCCCAAGATATTCCAAATTCGAGATTTCAAATTGAGTAACTATAATCTATCTGGAAACCATGCAATGTTCATCAAATATTGAATTACATAAGCACAATTTAGAATATCACAGGATAGAAGAATTATCTAATTTGAACTTCGAATCCAAGAAAATTGATGAACGAGCAAGGTTATTTGGACAGCCAGTGGGATTTAGCATGCCCCGAAGAGTTCAGCCAAAAAACAATTTTTGTAGATCCGGCGAGGCGTAATTTGTAACAATAATTTGAGCACCAATTGCTTGAAAAATCAGCACTAAACAGAAAAGAAGAAATTGCATAATACCTCAAAAATATGCAGCCTTGCCTTTACGGTATATGTCCATCGAGAAGCACGATGGGAGATGATGACTTATGAGAAATCCAAACACCACCACCAATCAGACTCTCTTTATTTTGACCGCCAAGTGATTCCAAGTTGGGTTGAACTAGGAGCGGCTCAAAACCTGCAACAATATCAATGAAACGGCCGTTGAAGTATTACTGGAAAAATGCCAAGGAACTTCGACATGGCGGCGGGGCTTTCGGCTTGAATCGCTAGTGAGGACTGCTGTTCGTGAGAGGACTCGTGAGATGGATTCGTCAAGAAGAGCTCAGAGAGCCTGCAAAACAGAAATTTAACTCAGAACTAGCGGATTAACGGGGTACGGCATGACAGATCCGCTTAGTCACGTCGCAGCAGGGGCGCTTGTGAACGTTGGATGTTGGCCGATAAATGCAAAAGGATCCTTCGCTGTGACTTTGTCCAAACCAACGAATAATTCAATAGTCACCGCTTGGTTTTTCTGCAATTGCGCATGAGATAATGGTCCACTATGTGGTGTCTCCCTCACGGATTGAAAGCAATGGATGACCGACAGAAGAAAATCCTGCACGTTGGGACTGCTTTGGCGTCGGGTTTGTCAGAGATGCGCCGAGAAGTCAAACCTCCGAACAACATCTCTTTTGCTCGTGTTTCCTATGTCACCATTCTCTCTCTCTCAAACCTCTTTTTTCCTCAGCCGTGTATGAATATTGAATTGGCCCCCTCATGTGGGAAGGATAAAGATGCTTATATAGGGAAAATTAGGTCAAGTTAGGAGCTCTAACTTATGGTTCTTTGTGAAATAGACCCCGGATCGCAAGACCTTTTCAATTAAGCCCCGAAGGACTTAATCACACTTATTTAAATTCAAATCAGCCCATATTCCTTAAAAATTTCGGCACAAGATCAATTCAGATAATTCAATTAAGTTCAAAACCTTGAATTAAGTCCATCTACTGTCGATCCGATGAAAATGTGAATGCAATGATGCTAAAATAAATATGAAAACTAAGTTAATTATTTTTTGTAGGAACTAAAATTTAATTCCTGATTTTTTATGCAAAATAAATTATTAAAAGGTTGGTCAAAATTTAGGTGTCAACAGCTGCCCCTCTTTGAGTGGAGGCTCGCAGAGGTTACGCTCAAAGACCCAAAATTGAAACCTAAATTTTGTAAATGCAAGTGAATGGATGATAATTTTTTTGCGGGAGTTAAATCCCATTTTCTAATGCAATGATGCATGATATGCAAGACTATAAATAACGTGTGCTAAAACTTCTCTCTTTTTCATATTAGAGAAATGCGCACACGGATCGCATACGAGAATACTTGTTTTACCAAATATCTCATAATGCTAATGATTCCCTTAATCTCCAAGCTTCTTGCAAACGCGAGGGATTTCAAGGTATGGAGCCTTATCCGTTACTAGAGGTTTTCCTCTAATGCGGGACAACACAAAATATGTGTAATATTAAAATAAGTTTCGAGATCACAAGAGCTACGTCGTTGTGAATCGAAAGGACCAAGATCACAAGAGGACCTCGAGGTATTGGGGCCTTATCCGTTATTAGAGGTTTTCCTCTAATGCGAGACAACAGAAGATATATATAGAGTTTGAAAAATATGTTTTCCGATATCACAAGAGCTACGTCGTTGTGAGTCGAAAAAAAGAATAATCAAGATCACAAGAGCATACGTCGTTGTGACTTGATAAAAAGACCAAGATCATGAGTGCATATGTCATCATGATTTGGCAAAAGGGGACCAGAATCGTAAGAGCTATGTCGTTATGATTTGGTTAAAATGAGCCAAGACCACAAGAGCTACGTCGTTGTGACTTGGTAAGGGATCAAAATCATGAGTGCTTATGTCATCATGATTTGATAAAAGAGCCGAAAATCATAAGAGCTGTGTCATTATGAGTCGATTAAAGATGTTTGAATTCATAAGAGCTACGTCGTTATGAATTGACAATACATCGAGATCGCCAAAGACATATGTCTATGCGATCCGATCATAAGAGCTACGTCGTTATGATTTGATAAAACGTCAAGATCGCCGGTGCATATGTCTTCACGACCTGACAGAAGAGGCATATTGCCTAAATTAAACAATATTTGAGAGGAGTACCACCGAATGGAATCGATAAGTACGAAAGGGCGTATTGCACGAATTGAATCATAACAACTATCATCGAAGATTTGTTAATTTGAAAAAGGGTTCATAAAACTTACTTGGGTTCTCCAAAAGAATAATCAAGGAATGAGACAGATTGCTCATATCATACCCGCTTAATCACTTGAGATGAACATAGTTAACTCGTCAACACAACATGATATGTCCATAAATTCTTGAATTTTCGCTTACATTACGAAGTTCCATTGGGGAATTTGTCAATAAGGAAATCTATCCGATCCTTTTGACGAATTTGATCAAATCGAATGAGGAACTGCAGAAAAAAAGACTTTCACTCACTCTCATGAAAAAGGTTTTGAAACTCGACCATTGACGCGGTTATGAGAATCACTCAGGGTTATCATTACACTCGACAAGGACCCGGATATCGATGCATGTTTGTTATTTGAGATCTTACTCGGATGCAAAACAGCGAGAGATGTGTAAAGCAAGTGTAATGAATGCCACATGAGCTGATCGGTGTGTAAGTATAAAGCAAGATTTTGTTGCGCAATTAAGAGACATACCTGAAATCTCCTGAATTGTCACAATAAATTCATGAATTCGCTTGCATTACCAAGCTTCGTTAGAGAAGTTGGATACCCGGAGATTGCCTAGTGGGCGTACGCTGGCACGGCTCGTTCATTCAACAATTCATGGATGAATTTCAAGACCTTGGAATGTGACTCGAATATCCAGAATGCATTACCCGTCGACAGTGTCGAGGGTAACACGTACAAGTACACATGCTAAAATTGGTCAATGAGATCATGCAGAACGCTCGATTGAGTGGCATTATCAATTTCCTTAGCTCCTGTCAAGCATGTTTAAGAATACAATGACTCATAATGTGGTTCATGTATAAGTATTCAGTCAAGTCTCGCATTACCAATTCTATTTAGGGAGGTTCTCACATTATAAATACCTCAAATGTAAACCGAATGGGGGACTTCATCCAAAGGGCTTTCTCTCACTCTCGAGAAAAGCTATTTATCTTGTCTGCCAGGACTCAAGAGAAATCACTCAATCTTACCATCATCACATTCGACAAGGGTCCGAGTAATCTCGCAATTGATACGATCTAGCCGATCGGAGGTCTTGATTAGGATTGTAATGAGGGCTAGGTCAAAGGTTTACAAAGGAGACTCCGGTCAAGTCAAGATCGTTGAAATGAAGTTCTTCGTCATCCGCCCCGGGTTTACAAGTCAAGAACCCCGCAAAAAATGAGAGAGAAATAATCTTGCTCGAACTTCTTCGAGCGATGCTTAAAACCATTCGACTCCACGTTAACTCAAGTGCCCTAATCGAAGAGACTTTCAAGGGTTGTAACATAGGTTAGGATAAGGAATTGAGGAACGAAAAGGCTCGTTTTGGCTCGAATAATATATGAGAAAGGCTCGATGTTGGTGATCACCGCTTTGTTCGTCAACGATCTTGGTCTTCCTGGAAATGTCTTCGAAAGAATACCATCATTGAATGATGGATGGTAGTTTTCTCACTGGAGAATTGCATTTTGCAAACCGACTTTTCTAGGGGAGTCTTCTTCACAACCAATCTCCGTCAGGGATTTAAAAAAGACACAATGCAAACATGTACATGGAATTTACAACTTAACATGCAAAAATGAACAAGAATTTGAATGGGCATTAGCCTTGCTTTTGATAGGCACTTTGCTTTTTCATGCCCAGAATTTTTTATGGGATCAGCCTTTGTTTTTCTTACTCCCGACTCTCTTTTTTTTTAGAGAGAGCTTGTTCTTTTTTCTTTCTCTCTTCGAATTTTTCTTTCTTTTTTTATGCCTACAATTTCCTTCTCTCTTTTTTGGGGAGCGGGCCCTTTTCTTTTAGGCTGCATTTGATTTTCATAATCCTATGATTTTGACAATCCCATGATTTGGAATTACAATAACAAGATAATTTACAAATAAAGATTATGCCAAACATCACATGAAAAATCTTAAATACAAGATGAGTTCACTCAAAAATCCTCTGTCGATCCGGAGCTTTCGGTTCTGCTCCTTGGAGATGGTGCCATCTTTGTCTTGGAATGAGCAATAATCACCAACAAGGGTTTAAGAAATGAATTTGTAGGCTCAAGTGGGCTATGCAAAGGGTATAGCGTATAGGATAGAGAAATGAATGCTCTTCATCATCTTAAGGCACTTAAATTAAAGTTCGAGTATAAATGCAATGAAACACTCAAAGATTGATGTTAGTCCGAGCAAGAAAATTTCTAACCATTTACCTCAATGTTGCTTCGCAGGAATTACCTTCGTCCGGGCCCCGATGTAGGGTGGTTCTTGACAGGGATAAAGAAATGAAATCTCCACTCAAAGGAGCTAATCAATGGATAACCCGTACTATTTGGGATGGAGAAATGAATGCCTCCTTCACTTCGGCTACCGTACCTTTTGCGAGAAAACCATTTACCTCATGGAACGTGGAACCTAGCTACCGCTCAACTCACTTGGAGATTTTAATGTAGGACATGTGAGGGAATAGCTTGCCTTTCATCATCCCGTCTAGCCCCATTTTATACATTCAATGCATCATATGTAGTTTGTGCTCCCTGTTCGGAATTGATGAATTAAACATGAAGGCCAATCGGGCATGAACCATGCAAAGTGAGAGCATTTTTCAAACGTGCAAATATGACAATTTTCAAGCTTTAGTCATGTTTCATGAAAATTTCATGCATTTGCTTAGGAAACAGATTATGAAAGAATGCAAGAAAATTATCGGGAATGAGGGAACCCGAATTGCCCCCGAACATGTGAGTAGATCAAGTTGGGTGAAGACTTGAGATGCTTCCGTCGCCTCTGTTCACCGGTGATGACCGCCATGGACGGTTGTGTGTATCTCGCAAGAAAGAGAAGCATCACCCAAGAAATCACATAAGATAGAAAAATATTTTTCCTTTTTCTAAGTCAGTCCCGCTTGCCCTATTTTCAATCGGGATGGGTATAGCTTTGCCAAAATGTGAGATTGCCCCGGACATGGCCAATGCGAGGAATTTGGTTTCAAGCTTTGGCAAAAAGTTTGTTTCTACACATGATCCTCGCAAAAAAAAATGTACATGAATAGGGTCTTAAAAAAATGAAATGGGCAAAATTTGGGAAGCTCTTGATTGTTGATTTGCTTCAATCCTAGCAATCAAAAACATGTCTCTTAACTTGGCACCCGCAAAAAGGAAAATAGAAGGTCATTCTCGAAATGATGTGTCGAGAGCCGAAGATACTCCCTTTGAGATCGGCCGACTTTGGTCTTGCCCCATCTTTCCTCAACTAATACAATATGATCAAAGGATCGATCGAGGGCGAAGCATGGATCGGCTCGACTGGCTGATGCAAATTGTTGGACATGCCCCAATCCCTTCATTAAGTTGAACCTTAGCCATGTGTGATACTTGATAGCCATAGATGCTTAGTTAAATTGTCTTGAATCATCTAAAGGAAAATATGTACTCCATGGACGATCGTCCATTGGATCGATCGTCAAGGATTGTCCCATGGATTATCATTGGGTTGATCAATGGACGGCCCGAGGTAGCGCCAATCGATGCAGGGATTGACGACGGTTAACGTCGAGATTTAATGCAAGGATCGTTGAGCATTTGATCGGTCCGACCCGACACCGATGCATGATCGACTAGAGGACTATCGGATTAGTTCGGAGGGAACCTTGATTCGTAGTTGATTCTCGAACTTCAATTTGATCCAGCTAATGTGCACTAGATTCAGATTGACCAGTCACTTCATCGATTGGCTTGGGAGAATGATCAAAATCGAAGCATGAATCGCCTCAACTGGACAATGAATTGAATTCTACCAAGGACGTCCGACTTGATATTCATGCATAGGGTCATCCAAGGATCGATCGGGCTGATGCATAGTGATAGTTAAGAATATGCCCTCTTGCCCCTGAATTGATTGTAGGGGATTACATGAACATAAAAATATTACCGATTTGGGTCTATGCCCACTTCCTTAGAGATGAACTCTCTTGGCTTCCGAGGGGACTAGTCATCCCATGTACTCCAAGTAACACCACGGGGGAAAGAATGATGCCTTAAAGATATCTCGTCCTTGAACATATGAGGTACTTCGCCGCATGCTCGGGATTACCAAAGCATGTCCCGGTCTCCACCACAATACTTCTACACATGGAATATGAGATTGCCAGCATCAATCATGCTCGGACGCGAAACCACAGGGGTAATGTATTCTTCAAGGGAGTGACATTCTTGACCACGGTGAAAATCACAAAACTTGCCCATGTTGAAATTTCGAATGCTCTCAATCAAGGAGAAGGCTGGTTCCCATTGGAACACCCCTTTCTTCAGGAGTATCGGCTATAGGACCGACATTGCTGCAGGGAATCAAAGTAAATTCCATTCCCATCAGCATCGGTGGCATATTGTTTGACCGTTTCTCTTTTTTTCATCTCAAGCTGCTCAAGATCTTCTCCCGGTGGTGAGTACGTCCAGGTTAAACCATCTCATGGCAGCCTCTTTCGGACTAGCTTGGAAAGTCCGAACCATCGTGGGGCCGTTGGTCGCATGCTTATTCATTCCGGCTTGATACATTTGGACATGCTACACTTGGGTTGGAAGTGCCATCGTACTTCTCGAAATCGGGTATTTTAAACTTCTCAGGCACCGACCTTCAAGAAGGCGAGAAATCAACTTGAGAGATATTATGCGTACCCTCAACCTCTCGGATTCTCTCGCTCCATCTAGGCCAGCGGTTTGGCCGTCTCATCCTTCATCCCCATAGCTACAAGATTGGCTTGGGGAGCTGGGACCAAGGGTGGTGCGCTCGAGCTCATGCCGGTGATGATCACGTCTTCTAGTGGCATTATCTCGATAAGGAGCAGCTTCCGGGGTTTTGCCGGTGTTATCTCTCGGAGGAATTGGAATGGAAAGGCTTGGAAGCAGGCTGGAGCTAGGTGGCTGAAGTTTAGCGGTAAAGGCGTCCATCATTTTCTCCATCTTTTGGGACATCATCCCTTCAAAGCGCTCGATCGGGGAGGCAAGTTTCTCATCCAGGGCGGCATTGACGACGGCGTTGATGTCGGCCATCCTCTTTGCGACTAATCGAGTAATATGGGGAGGATCCGTGATAAATTACTTGAAAGGGACAATCATGTGATGAGTACAACGTGTGAGAAACATCGAGTCGATCCATGGCTAATCTAGACTTATGAACACCACTCAAACTTGATTCGTAACCCTAACCATGAAATTCCAGTTTTGTCGGATTTGGGCGAACAATTTGTGAAAAATCATAATGTCATCAAAATGGTGTGAAACTTTGTGAGTTTGTAACTGAGAGACTGGTGAACAACTTTCATGTTGGGCGATAGGGCTAGGAATGAACGGATCAATACAGTTTAATGTATTTTTCCGAAAAATCATGTTCAAAAAACCGTTTCGTCCGCATGTTATTAGAATAACGAAGTACCCCCTTAGAGTGTGAATTAAATTCTGAAAATTTGTAGCCTATTATTTGAAACATAAATCTACAACTTTCGTGTTCATAAGTTCTGCAAAAAGGCGCGTTTTCTGGTATAGCTCACAAAATGATTCTGGAGTTTGAAAATGTGTGAAATTCCAGCCTGTTCCACTCCGGCCATTAATTCCATAAAAAATGGAAAACGTATTGGATTAGCACGAAAGTTTTTAATACGGTGGTTCAAGATCTTATGAACATTTTTCATTTGAAGTGTGGAAATTGAATACCACTCGAACGAGGTGAAAAAATTCTAACAAAACAGGAAGGTCAGTCTGAAAACAGAACTGAATTACTGACTGAATGTATAATCAAAGGTAACAAGCCTAAAATCCAACGAAAATTCCCTAACAAGAGACCTAGAAAAATAAAAAAACGTGACCAGACATCGAAAATAAAAATAAGAAAATGTAAGACAAATAATCAAATGACTTAATGACAACACGATCTTGATCTACTACTTCAAGAGAGCATTCTTGTTTTTCAAACGTTTCAATGCCCGTGTCGCCTCTGCCGCCTTCCTCTTTGCCCGCTCCAATTCCTGCGTGAGATCTTCCACTTGAGCGTGAAGAGTAGCTGTAGGCACCTCCGGGATTATCGGTCGCAAGGCTTCAGGAATTGAATGCTTCTTGATGTATTGAGGGGTGGCGTGATATATCTTTTCATTGCCCAAAGAACTCCTTCCTCGGTAGCTTGAGCTTGGACGACCGACAAAAACTCCACAATGAACGGATGGTAATCACTGATTGTTCACGCTCCGGGACCTTGATGGTGAAGTCGAGCTGAACACCTTCAGCCTCTAGGGGTGGTGGTAAGGTCTGGACAACTCCGTATTGACGTGCCACCCGTAGTGGGTAATACTCAGTAGCTCCGATAAATCCGAGCAAAGTGATTGGCCTTGCACCGGCGCTTGCAAGGCGAGCCATACCTATCTTGAACCAACTAACTTGCCACAGGAAATCCCTAGGTTCCGGATCCTCTAACAATCCTATCCACTCGCAAAAATGGTAATCTGGAATTTTATCCTGTTTTTCTTTGAAAACCATGATCGGGGAGAAAAAATTTCTAAGCTTTTCAACTGTTACAAGATTTTGACATCCTTTAATATGGGAAAGGAACCATATTTGCAAGAGCTCAGCCGAACCCTTAAAAGTACCAGACTTATCTCGCTTATACTTGTTCAATGACATAAAAGCTTCGCTAATATTGCGTTGACAAAATTTTTCTCCTCACAAACTTGTTGAACCAAGTAGGCTATCTTTGGATTAATCGAATTTTTATAGTGTGGAAAGATCACTATTCCAAAGAAAGCCAAGCAAGAAAATTTTTCCTTTTTGCAATGAAATAGCTCGATTAAAACATTCAATCAAGAACGAAAATGAGCAATTCCCATAATTAGCTTTTAAATTCCTTTGGACTTCACTACTCCAATGTTCAAAAATTCCGCGAGCAAGAGTGAAGGATCAACACTAATGTATGGACTAATAGGTTCCGGATCTAAGGATTTCCCAATGAGCATGCTATATTCCTCTAAAGTAGGGGTAAGCTCGTGCTTACCAAATATGAACGTCGAGGTCTCGGGGCACCAAAAGTGAGCGATCGCTCGGATAAGCCCCGTGCGAATCCGTATTTCGCAAAAGTGCACCAAACGCCCCAACCTCGCGCTCTACATAATCGCGAGCTATGCCATCCAGCTGAGTAAGCCATCTCGTCGAGTCCCTTTTTGGGCATTGGGATGGTTCGAATGTTCTTGCACTCCGTGTACTCCATGAAGTAGTAAATCAAGATACGACCAACCTAAGTGCCATGGACCGACCGAAATAGCATACGGGATAAGTAAATTGCATGAAATGAAAAAAATGCTTACCACGGACATTACAACGGTATAGAGACATGCGCATGATAGGTGTCGGTGTGTGCCTTTTTATGAATTTGAAAGATTCGAAATCTTAAAGACAAACCGTACCAACTTAGGTTGGTCAATGTTCGATCTTTAAGAGTTCATTTAGGTCGAGGGTCCATTCATGCTATGAGATCATAGCCAGGTTGGGTAATCCTCCGTACCAAAACTCGGGATCGAAGATGGGGTCACCCATTCCTCGAGATCGAGGCTAGGGAGATTCCCAATCTTGATACCATCCTAAATTTTTACTAAGGTTTTGAAGATGGTGTAGTGCAAATAAATGAAACTTCATGCACAAGAGTTTATGGTACCCAACATTCCAATTTGGCAAAAATTAAGACTATCAACCTTGCAACACAAAAGTTAGGAAACATTGCAATTAGCATAACACTGCAAAAACATATAACACCTAAGAAAGTTAGGGACAATCACAATCACCAAACAATGAATTCATCATGAAAAATCTTAGGCCTAAGTCCACTATGTCATTTAATTTTTCCAAAAATTTAAAGTACTAAATTAAGTGCTTCTTAATTTTTGAAAATTTCAATGTTCATTCCCCAAATGAGTCGCCAAGCTGTCGCGACCTAAAAAATATGTTTTTTCAGGTTAACGGATTATTAGGTTAATTAAATTAACTAACCTAATTCGAACCCTCGCATTGTCCTACCGAATCGCAACTTAGGTTCATTTAATGAAAAATGTATTAAATTGGAGTCGCCACTAATCTTTTATGGTAGGTAGATTAGAGACCTAAACAATGTATTCGGGAGAAAATACTTTATTTCATGCGAACCAGAGATTAAATGGATTCGGAGACTTGGTTACACTAACTTTTCAATTAATGCCCTTTCGGTACCCGATTTTCATGAAAAACCCTTAGTTTGATGATTTGGATTAAATATTTTTTTTAGATTTTCTTTTATTAAATGCAATGCTAATGCATTCTAACTATATGACATGTGAGATATAATGTCATGGCAAAAACGCATGGCATGGCATGATGACGAGGCAAATACGTATGACATGGAAAACAAGATAATGCAAATTAGAATATATAATATGCAATGCGAATGACAATTTTTTTGTATTTTTATGCATTTTCGGATTTATAAAACAATTGAATTGAAAGACTACCTAACATGAAATAACATCTCGATTTAATTTAAGAAATTGATTTCTCAAAGTCCTAATTTTTATTAGATATTATTTTCATGCAAGTGTATGAGAGAACATGATTTAACCTAAGAAAAATGTAACATCTTTTTTTGGATTTTTTAGGAATTTATTTAAGCCATAAAAATGATGAAATTTGAACAAAAGTAAACAATATTGCCCATAAAACACCTTTAAATCCGAAATTCTCATTTTTATTCACAACATACCCCGAGATTAGGATTAGCAAGTGAATATATTATAGAATTACCGTCGTCCATATATACATAGGGCAAACCTTGAAATTCTATTTAGGAATTAGCAATCCGCTCCTCGAAATGGAGGATTTGATATCTAATTCACACGTACGGGCACGATCATACTTCCAGATTGAAGTCATATGTTGCCTTTAACGTACGTTTTCCGAGGGACAAGGCACAAGGGAGCATACATTATCGGCAATTTTGTTTTAAAATGTGCAAATATTTATTGAATTTTTTAAAAAAATCCTTAGGGGATTCCGGAATTTTCAAGGAGATAAGCTCCTATCCACAATGGATTGATGATATCTTTTAAATTTAGGAAAAGTTATCTCTTAAGATTTCGAAGCTTATCGATAATTTTCCCGATTTTAAAGATATGTTTGAAATTTTCATTCGGGATGTGATCTTATCCAAAATATTCTGATTTTCGAAAGATTCAGATTTGATCATCGATTATGCACGAACATTTAAGATAAAGATTGGGATTCAAGTTATCTCAAATTTGAACCACAAGATACATCAAATATCCAGAGATATATCATAGATCCAAAAAATAATGTTCAAGATATGCTCAAAGTGATCCAGAAATATATATGCCCAATATTCCAAGATATTCCAAATTCGAGATTTCAAATTGAGTAACTATAATCTATCTGGAAACCATGCAATGTTCATCAAATATTGAATTACATAAGCACAATTTAGAATATCACAGGATAGAAGAATTATCTAATTTGAACTTCGAATCCAAGAAAATTGATGAACGAGCAAGGTTATTTGGACAGCCAGTGGGATTTAGCATGCCCCGAAGAGTTCAGCCAAAAAACAATTTTTGTAGATCCGGCGAGGCGTAATTTGTAACAATAATTTGAGCACCAATTGCTTGAAAAATCAGCACTAAACAGAAAAGAAGAAATTGCATAATACCTCAAAAATATGCAGCCTTGCCTTTACGGTATATGTCCATCGAGAAGCACGATGGGAGATGATGACTTATGAGAAATCCAAACACCACCACCAATCAGACTCTCTTTATTTTGACCGCCAAGTGATTCCAAGTTGGGTTGAACTAGGAGCGGCTCAAAACCTGCAACAATATCAATGAAACGGCCGTTGAAGTATTACTGGAAAAATGCCAAGGAACTTCGACATGGCGGCGGGGCTTTCGGCTTGAATCGCTAGTGAGGACTGCTGTTCGTGAGAGGACTCGTGAGATGGATTCGTCAAGAAGAGCTCAGAGAGCCTGCAAAACAGAAATTTAACTCAGAACTAGCGGATTAACGGGGTACGGCATGACAGATCCGCTTAGTCACGTCGCAGCAGGGGCGCTTGTGAACGTTGGATGTTGGCCGATAAATGCAAAAGGATCCTTCGCTGTGACTTTGTCCAAACCAACGAATAATTCAATAGTCACCGCTTGGTTTTTCTGCAATTGCGCATGAGATAATGGTCCACTATGTGGTGTCTCCCTCACGGATTGAAAGCAATGGATGACCGACAGAAGAAAATCCTGCACGTTGGGACTGCTTTGGCGTCGGGTTTGTCAGAGATGCGCCGAGAAGTCAAACCTCCGAACAACATCTCTTTTGCTCGTGTTTCCTATGTCACCATTCTCTCTCTGTCAAACCTCTTTTTTCCTCAGCCGTGTATGAATATTGAATTGGCCCCCTCATGTGGGAAGGATAAAGATGCTTATATAGGGAAAATTAGGTCAAGTTAGGAGGCTCTAACTTATGGTTCTTTGTGAAATAGACCCCGGATCGCAAGACCTTTTCAATTAAGCCCCGAAGGACTTAATCACACTTATTTAAATTCAAATCAGCCCATATTCCTTAAAAATTTCGGCACAAGATCAATTCAGATAATTCAATTAAGTTCAAAACCTTGAATTAAGTCCATCTACTGTCAATCCGATGAAAATGTGAATGCAATATGCTAAAATAAATATGAAAACTAAGTTAATTATTTTTTGTAGGAACTAAAATTTAATTCCTGATTTTTTATGCAAAATAAATTATTAAAAGGTTGGTCAAAATTTAGGTGTCAACGATGCATGTAAAACCTTTTCTTTTCCTTGTATAAATCTAGTGAGAGACAAAAAGGTTTCCGCAAGTGCCGCAGAGACAATATTTTTTCTGGAACAAAATTGTTCTACGATAGAGATTACATGTGGATGAATAGCATTCTTCCGATAAGGGAAGACTATAAACCCGACAAATGTTAGCACAAAAATTTTGCCCATATCATATGAAGATTTAGAAGTTTCAAAACACTATTTGAGAAATGAAAAAGGACAGCCACCGTGGTGTGCTTTCAAGATTTTTCCAACGGTGTCTTTTTCTTCGTTTAAGAATTCTATTAGGCTTGCATCATGATCAAATTCAATTGGTAGATTAATCAAATCCGAATCTAAAGGTTTTCCTATAATCATGCCATATTCTTCTAAAGTCGGAGTGAGCTCATGCTTACCTACGATGAATGTGGTAGTCTCGGGGCACTAACAATGCGCCAATGCTTAGATAAGACCCATACGGACTCGTACTTCTAGCAAGGGGAGCAAACGGCCAATCCTGGGTTGGACAAAACAATGGCCCATCACATCAAGTATGTTATACCATTGACTTAACTCTTCCTTAGGGGCACTTATGATGTGGATGCGAGCCGTTCTCTTAGTATCTTCTTTAGGGGCATTTGTGATTTGAACGCCAACCGTTCCCATAGTATATAGACCAATACCAATAATTGACCTACTTCATAAATCGACCCGAACGAAAATTAAAAGAAGTAAATTACGAAATAAAGCAAAAAGAAATATTTACTTTACACGACAATAATGTCAACTACATAGACATGCAGATGAAAAGGTGAGAGTTGACATCTATAGGCTTACAAAATGAAACCATGTAGGTGTGTATATTGAAGCTAAAGGGTTGTAGTTCAATCATCCCACGTGATCCCGGCTAGTCAAGTAGCGACCCACGATTCGAAGGGTTACAAATCTATCTACGTGGTTCACGAGATGGGTGGCAAATCTCAACTTCGAAAGAAACTTTGGGACATAAGAAGTGCGACTCAAGTTACATTGTGGTAACTAGTGTTGCGCGGACTTTCATAGCGAGGTGGGTTTAGCTAAATCATCCCTTCTTAGTACTATCCTAAGTTGTGCATGCCCAGGTCCGACAATGAGTTATTCATGAGTGTGTGCAATGAGAATTTAATTACAACATGTATAACGATTTATATCAAAACACCGCTTCAATAATATATAGAAATTAAATTTCAAACTTTGAGGCCTTCAAAGCAAGGGGTTAGCCACAACACTCCTCCCCTTATAACTCCCGTTTGCAAAAATATTTAACACCTAAAAAAATTAGGATCCAATCAAAGTTGCCAAACCAGAAAGTTTTTTCATGAAATTTTTTTTTAGGCCTAAGTCCACTTATGATTAAAATTTTCTTGAAAATTTTAAACATGTCTCCAAGGAGTCGCCAAGCTATCGCGACCTAAAAATCGAGTTCTTTAGCTAATGGATTACCAAGTTAATTAGATCAATTAACCTAGTACGAGCTCGGACTCTCCCAAGTCCATACCAAAACGCGACTTACGATTTAATATTTAACATACAAATGATTTAACTTGGAGTCGCCACTAATCAACTCATGTTAGGGTGATTAGATACCTAAATAAAATATCAGGATAATACTTTATTTCTACGAATCGAGAGATTTTAAGTACGGGGACTTGGTTACACTAATATTTCTATTAATGCCCTTTCGATACTCGTTTCACGAAAATTATCCGAGTTGGCAATTTTCTAAGATTCTGCTTTAAAATTTCAAAGGTGTAATTATTTTTATTTTTTATTTTTTATTTAAATGAATGTAATGCATGAATGTAATTGTATTATGAGAATACAATTAGTCTAATGACATGAGAAGTGACGAATATGACATGAATGCATGACAAAATTTTTTAAGTTTTGAATATCAAAGACATGCAAAACAACATGAATTCTAACCTACATGTTATGCAAAAATAAATAAATAAAAATGACGTGAATTAAATCTAAATGACATGTTATATTAGACTAGATTAATTTACTAATTTAAAATGAACAAGCCTTATTCTGAATGACGTATGAATGCAACATGGTATTAATGACTTATCAAGTTTACGACATGACGAATAATACGACATGTAATAAAATAATATGACAAAATGACATGCCAAACTATATGATATGACGGATTTTAATGACATAGCAAAACTATATGGCTAATCAATGCGGCGTGAAAATGACATAACGGTTATGCGACTAGGTCTACATGAAATGCATATGTGAAATAAAATATTCAACCTACCCGAATGGAATGTTCTAAACTATATGCAATCTACATGAATGAGATATTTTGGTGTTTTGAATGGATTTTTTTTTACGTAACAAATCGCATCACTAAACAGATAATGCCCGATCTTTTTCGAAAATATCTTCCGATTCAAATTAGATAACGGATTGGATCGAGGAATCAAATCTCTAAACTATATGCAATCTACATGAATGAGATATTTTTGGTGTTTTGAATGGATTTTTTTTTTACATAACAAATCGAATCACTAAACAAATAATGCCCGATCTTTTTCGAAAATATCTTCCGATTCGAATTAGATAACGGATTGGATCGAGGAATCAAATCTGGTGATTAAGATAAATATCTCGATCCTCATGCCATCGAGACAAATCTCAGAATCGAGATTAGTCCGAATTTGCACGTTGTTGGTAGGGGATCAACCCTAATTCGAGTCGGTTTTCTAACCTAAGAAGCACATACAAAAGATTGGGTGTTCCAACGAAATATCCGCATATTCACAATGAATATCAATTCAATGAAAGATAAACAAGGCATCTAATTAAGCCTTACCAAAAAAAAAAAAAAAAACAAGGCATCTAATTATTTAAAAAAAATAAAAAATAAAAAATAATAAAAATTACCTTGAATCAAGATGGCTTTTCCTAATCAGAAAATGAAGGCTGACTTATGCACAGGACCCATTCAGAGTACGTCATTCATGGGCTTCCACGTACAGCAAAGGGCAATGCACAAATTCACACCTGGACTCAAAAAAAAATCATGTACAGCTTTAATCACCGAACAGCAGAGGACAAGCAACAAGTTTGCTAGTTATCCTTTTCGGTACAGCAGCAACCCCACATCTGAATAACTCCAGAACTACGAGCGATAAGCAGTTCTGGAGTTATAAACCAGGGCCATCAGAAGTAACGACAGTACAGGGTCACTTGTGAGCCAAGGCGGGATAGGCAACGCTTGAGAGCAAGGCTGGTATGTCGGGAGTGAATCACTGGTTGCGCCAGTAACGCGAATCGACGGAATAGTGGCATCACGGTGGTTCAGGCTTGACTTTCTTTCGTACGAGCTACCGGGAGTTGGGCATCAGCTTCATCACCGTTCTGCTGGTTCTCGGGCAGGTGCGGCTACTTCGGGGCTTCGTAAGGGGGCTTCCGTGACGAGATTGCGGATGCAGGCCAAACTTCAGAGCGTGGGGATACTCACGGCTCGGGGGAGTTCCGAGGAAGAGGATGAAAGGCAGACTCATATTCTCTCACTTTTACTTTCTTTCTCTAGACTTTCGTCTTTTCTCAAGTAGTGTATGCTCTGAACGAAACTCTCTCCTTACCTAATCTCTCTTTGACCGTGAACCTCTCTGGACAACTCCCTCTCTTTTTCAACAAAGCTTTTTTGTCGTCAAAATTATGACGTGCATTGTGGACGACCCCCATCTTTAACACTGTGGAGGGCTCATTCTTATAGGCGCGGGGTCTGAGATATCGAGGAGAAGAATCCTCTGCAAATATCTTATCTTTTTTTTAATTTGATACAAACGTACATCATGGTTCCGCGCAAGTATCTCCTCTTTCCTTCGAGTGTAATTTTTTTTTCAACCACCAATCAGATCGAATCCCCCTCGAATATATCATTTTCTAACTGCCTCTGCCTGCTTCCCTCTTGATTCGCACCACTTTTTGAATTCTTTTTTTTTAATCCACGACTCCTAAATATCACGTTCTGTTGCGAAATCCTTCGTGAGGTTTGACCATATGGAGAATATTATCGACTTGATCCGAAATGAATCAAGTTCATCCAACGTCGGTCCGACCCAAATGCAAAATGCATACTAAAATAAATAAAAAAATAAATAAGAATAAATTAACTAAGTGTAAACTATATGTAATATGACTTAATTATTTTTTGTAGTGACTAAATTTAATCCTTAATTTTTATGCAATACATTATCAAAATTTAGATATCAACACCCATCATTGAATTGAGAGATCGGTGCTCTCCCCGTGGTGAAGGAGCAGCCATGGGGACTATAGGGTTTGCACCGGTTGTGCACTTATGACTAAAAGTGACACAAGATGGGCAAGGGTTGGGCTTCCACTCATACTCCACTTTCGCCGAATGAGTTCCACCGTTCAAGATTACATCAACCGAGTCACAACGAGGCTATTTTCCACCGATCTATACTCCATTTGATGATCCACATAAAGTGGCTTACCAATTGCACTCGCCACAACGCTTATCCAGCACAAGGTTCAATGGGTGCTTAGCCTTCCCCATGGCAGAAGGCTTGAGCGGGAGAGATTCCTCCCAAATCAACAAAAGACCGGCCATAGAAACCCTACCGTAGATCTGTCATAGGGGCCACAAAAAAGGTTCAAATGAAGATCCCAACGGTGCGGAGGGAAGGATAGATGGGGTGATTTAGGAAACCAAAAATCACCACAATCCGACGGTGGGATCGCCGGGAAACACCGAAATTCAAAATTGATGAATAGTAGCAACCGGGCAAAGGCTAGAGAGAAACTGGGCGAACAGTACCCGTGTGAGGAAAAAGTTATCAATTAGCATAATGTTAGTTACTTTATTATCAAATAATTAGTCACATGACATATTCGAATTATTAGAATGCTCAATTGATTCTAATATCATATATTATGCTCTTGCAAATTTTCTTAGAGATCAATGCATACTATTGTCCTTTTTAATTAATTTCTCAATATAATTGACTTAGAAAAATAGAAAAATCAATTAATACCAAAATTGTACTCAATTGACAAAGTAACATTTTTATGGTATCCCCTCCGTATGATAATTAATCATAATTTTTCATCCAAGAAATTGAGCTCATATTGTCGATTATCGAAAATTACATGACATTAGTCAATTCTAAGTCATGTAATTTAATTATAATTATTTATTTCCTTTAATAAGGCAAGAAAAATCGGGATGTCGCACCTCGGTGGGCATCAAAGCCAACAATAAGGGGGTAGCCAACAATTTGGAGTACATAATAGAATAATTACTCTTTGGGATAAATGGTAAGTTATAAACAAGTCCTAAAGAAGCGGCACAGGCATTTCATCCAAACTTGCGAGCTAATCTCATGGACTCTCTAGGATTTATTTGTAGTTTATCACTTTATAGAATAAGAGGCCTCCAGGCAGTGACGAAGTCCCACATTGCTTGAATGCACACAAATGATGCCATACAAATGGGAAGAAAACACTAGAGTGTCAAAAGTTGTGTACGACACTCAATTTAGTATCGAAAATTTCCGCTGCATCACTTGAATGCAAAATTGGAGAAAATTGAGCCGTATACAACCTTTGACACTTCGGTGTTCTCTTCTCCTTACCTAATTCCACAAAAGGTGAGGCCATCTAGAACTCCATTTTGTGAAAAGTTTAGGACTAAATTGGACGCAATTTTGGTCTTTTTAGATAATTATCGCGAACATCATGCATAGGATTTACGTGTAAAAGGCGCACAATAACGACTAATTACGATTGAGAAATTGATTCTTTTAAAGGACCATAGAAGCGTGGACATTTGGCTAGTAAAGTGGGAGATTTTTTTTTTTGGTTGGAAAAGAGCTTCATATACGAAATATGAAGGGTTCGTACATAAAGAGCACTAGAGAGGAGCGTCCGAACAGAGGAGATCTTATAGGGGCTGAGGTAGTCTAAAGACCCAAAAAGCTGGGATACAACTTAAATGGTGTAACTTAGGTTCTATTTGTTTCACGAAAAATAACTATTTGAAAAAAGTTTTTCGAATTTTTTGGTTTTGGTTTGCGAGAAAATAAGCAAGTATTGGAAAATATTTTTCATGGGTAGAAAATATTTTCTTCCTTTTGAGAAGAGGAAAACATTTTCTTCATTTTTCATTCTTTCTCTCTTTCACACATCCTTTTTTATAATTAATTTTTTAGTTTCTTTTCATTTTTTAAAAAAATTTAGAAATTTTTATTTTTATTTTTATTTTTTGACTTTTTCTTTTTTAAAATTTTTTCCTTTTCTCCTTTTCTTTTTCTTTTTCTTTTTTTCTTTTCTCATTCTCCCTCCTTATTCCTCCGCCCACCGCTCCTTTCTCCGCCAACCGTGGACCGTGGCGACGACGGCGGCCACTCGGCGATCAGCCATGAAGTGGGCTCGCGAGCTCGAGGCTTAGCTAGTCCCGTCGATCTCGGGCTCGCCCGAGGATGATGAGCCACAACCTTGCCGGATCCGGACGCTACTAGCGCTCACCTCACTAGTCACGTATAGATAAATAGTTCAAATAAACGCCGAATAACGCAAACGCACACAAGCCAAACCACGAATCACGAGCAACCGACAATTTAAACCCCTAAAATGGGAAACGGCACATAACGGAGGCAAGAGAGATACCTACGAATCACAAGCAACTCGATGGTCAAAGATGAAGAACCGGCTAAATACTCTCGGCCGAGGATGAAGAACCAAGGATGGAGAAGACAAATGGAGAAGAAGTTGAGGTAGGTTCGGGGTTTTTTAATCGGTGAACCACGAGCACGCTGGCCTTGGCCGAGCTCGGGATCATCGGGATCGGCTGAATCTTAAGCTCACTTGCGTCGGTCGCCGGCCATCGCCATGGCCGACGATCAAAACCCGAAGGAAAAAATTAAAAATAAACAATAAAAAAGATAAGACAAATAATTAAAATTCAATTTTTTAAATGAAAAGAAAAAATAGAAAAATAAAAAATTATTAGAATGAGTCCATAGAGGAAAATCAAATTCAATTTTCCATATCAAATGATGGAAAACATTTTTCAGGTCTTTTTCATAATTTAGCCAAACATCGAAAAAACGTAATCATTTTCCAGGAAAATAACTTTCTAGAAAATATTTTCCAAAAACCTCACATTTTTCGCAAAACAAATAGAGCCTTAGCCAATCAATCGGCCACCAGGTGTATTTTGCAATTGGTAGTCGGTCTCGATATCTTCCGTCTTTTCTCTTTCTTTGACTCCAAATGCTTCAGTTTTGGGAACTTCAAGACTTCCATCGGGGCCCTTGCTTCCGCTTGAATTGGGAAGCAAGATCGGATTTTTCCACAAAGCCGTCAAGAAGGATTGCATTGGAGTTTCGAAGAGCACTTGTGATGGCTCCATCACCGAGGGCACCACCTACAAAAGCATCAATGTTAAGTTTTAGGTTAGATCTTGTCGGGAGAGAGGGGGTTTCCATTTTTGTGGAGGGGTGATCTATCTTCGATAAACATTCGATCTTTGTTGGTAGATTTCATGTAGCTTCGCATAATCTAGTGAATTGTCGTCATCGAGTCAAACTCGACATTGTTTTAGATGCATTAGTTTGTTGTTCTTTGAAGAAAATTGTACTTGTTAAGCCAACTCATCGAGTCAAACTCTGGTTTTGGTCTATGTTTGTATTGTTTATTTCATTTCCACTTGTATCAATTCACTTCGAATTGTACTTAAGAAACCTCTCTATCGAGTCAAACTCTAGATGAGGTAATATTTGTATTATTCTATTGAATCTTTGCAAAATTTCACGTGTTGATTTTCCGACTCGTAGGATCTCTCCTATCTAAGATCATCACGTAACCCTTTTGTAAGGCCACGAATGTGGCATGCCCAATAATCGTCTAACTGGAATCGAAACTGCTATACGTAAAAGGGAGAAGAACGCGTGCACCTTTATGAGAATCCGTTGTGAAATTGATGCGAACGACGACGAATTGAGACTCGAGCACTTCCCTCTATTTCCTCTCATTCACGCTGGCCAAATGAAATAACCATCATCGGAACGAATAGGTATGTTCCGATTTCCGCAAGTTAGATCTAGAGGGGGACTTAAGCCTTTATATAGAGTTTCGCGCGGACCTTCTCATCACGAATAGTACCTCTTCAACCTACACTAAGCCAGCCCAAATTACAACTAGTTAAGAACATATATCATACTTTAATGGACCAACCTGTATTTTAATTTCAATTAATGTGGACCATATTACGATAGTTCTAACGTTCTCTCACTTGGGCTATATTAATTGAAATTGTACTATATGTACATAACTTCATGTTGGTCTTGTGATTATTCTCAATAGTCAATCCAATCCCATAAAATTTCAAATACCGAATCATGGTGGTAACTGCATCAATAGACACAGAACCTTCCATGGTCACAAATGTCTTTGACTTTACTAATATGAATTCAATAGTGTAGCAAATGACAACACCTCACATACTAGTGATTCATTATGTGTCACCCTTTTATCGGGCCGCATTCTCTCTCCTTATGTGCCACTAAACTTGATGTGCCACCATAGAATATCCTTATGGTTTCAATGACCCTACATATGTATTGTCCTTATAGTTAACTTTACTTTATGTGTAATAAGACATATATTCAAAACTAATAACTAAATGCCCCTAGCCTTTACTCAAGGTTTACACATACCTTAAGATTTTCACCAGATATATATGTATTCAACATTAACTCATTCATAAATACTTATTGCATGCAAAAGAGTTGATACATATCAAACATTGTTACTAAATGTAACAAACACAGATGTAAATAATATTAGAGCAAAATAAAACAACTCCCCTTGAATAACAAAGATCCCATGATGCTTCTAAATCCATCCAAATAACATGTCATAACAAAGATCCCATGATGCTTCTTAGCCCATGCTTATGACATGTCGTTCATGTCCAGGAGGGTGAAGACCTTTTATTTGTGGGTTAGCAACTATATCATCCGTGAAAATATACTCTACTTTAATGTCACTATTCTCAACTATTTCCTTTATGGTCAAAACTTAACACTAGATGCTTAGACCCTTGAAACCTCTCGTTGTTGTTAACGCACAATACTACAGGGCTATTATCACAACACAACCGTATAGATCTATCCACAAAACCAAATACAACCAACTCCCTAATGAGGTTTCTAAGACATATAGCTTGAGTAGCAGCCAAAACTCATGCTATAAACTCCACTTGTATGGTAGAGGTTAATCTAAATTTTTGTTTCTTACTTTTCCATGATATTGTACCTCATGCTAACATAAATATGAAAATCTTCTTGTCATCCCGATACCTAATAAAGTTTGCATCCGAATACCTTGTTAATTACAAGTCCTCAACATATTTATAAATCAACATATGATCCTTTGTCCTCTTTAAGTACTTTCTAACCTTCTTGGCAATAACCTAGAGATCGTATCTAGATTTGACTAAAATTTGCCTAGAAGTTCAATTGCAAAAGCAATGCATAGTCTAGTGAAAACTTAAGCATACATGATGCTTCCAAGTGCACTAACATAAGGTAAATTCCTTATTTGGGTTTTTCAATATCCATATGAGGACATTGTAACAAATTCAGTTTATCATTCTTAATGATATGAGCAATTCTTATTTAGCAATACCGCATACCGAATCTTTTCAAAATACGATCAACATATATCCTCTAAGACAAACCCAATATCGGTGAGAACGATCCCAATAGATCTCAATGCTAAGAACAAAAGACACTTCATCAAGATTCTTCAAGTTAGAATTCTTTGACAACATTAGTTTTAGTTCACACAAGAATCCAATATTACTCCTCATATACAAGATATTATCTACATAAAGCACTAAGAAGAAAATACTCCTTCCACTAACCTTGCAAGATATATACCTGATCTACTCGTTCTCAACATAATTAAATCAACCGTCAATACTATGAAACTTCAAATACCATTGTCTAGAAGCTTTCTTGATACCATAAATAGACTTTTCAGTTTATACACAAGCTTTCCTAAATCATTAGCTATGAAGCCTTTAGGTTGCACCATACAAACTTCCTTATCGAGATCTCTAATTAGAAAAACAGTTTTAACATCCATCCGGTATCATTCCAATTCAAAATGAGCTACTAATGCCATGATTACTCTAAAAGAATCCTTAGAAGATACTAGAAAGAAAGTTTCTCATAGTATACTCCTTTTTTTAAGTGAAATCATTGGCTACCAATCTAGCTTTTAAACTTCTCAATCTTTCTTTGGAATCCATTTTAGTCTTATACACCCATTTGCAACCAATGAGCTTATGACCTTTAAGCAATTCAACAAGCTCCAAACACCATCATGTTTCATAGACTTCATCTCGTCTTTCATCATACCTAACCATGGATCTAATCGAGGATAAGAAACAATATCTACATAAGTTCCTGGATCAACCAAACAGCCGATATCGTAATCATGCTCTCCTAGATTCACTATATAGCAAGGTGGTATGGCCAATCGTTTCTACCCGATAGATATTCTAAGTGAAGCTATTACAATCTCATCATGTACCCGTAGGGCTTGAGGAACTTCATCGAATCTATCTTGACAACGCAATTCGAACCCCAACAAAATCAATTTATGATGTGGGAGACTCCACAATTATCTTGAATAGGCGAGAAAACAACACAATAGTCCCCCACCATACCAATACTCTCAATAGTCCGTGAAAAGCTATCCTATTTGACCACATCAAAATCAAGAAACTTCGTTGTCCGTAATTTCACAATTCTTGTGCCTCCATAGGGATTATAAAATCAATAACCCTTCGAATGATCTAAGTAATATATGACATAATACTCGAGTTATTCCAAAATCTAACTTACTTAATGTTGGGTTATTACTTCACTTATATAGAATATACCCAAAATTTTAAAATGGTTCATCTTATTATTATTTTTTTTTCGCCCGTCCATAACTCAAAATGAGTCAATGGATTAACTTTGGTAAAAACACGGTCTAAAACATAAAGGGTAGCTTTCTAAGCATTACTCCACCACAAACGAGGTAAATTGGTTTCTATTAATCATACTCCTCATTATAACCATAAGGGTGCGATTGCGCTTTTCGACCACTCGTTTTATTTCAGGACTCACAAGCATATTAAATTTTGCTACTACCCCGAATCCTCCAAGTATTTAGCGAATGGCTCAGTATGTTGTCCAAAGATTGCCATACTTACCATAATACTCACCAACTCGGTCATATCCGACAACCTTTATGACTTTTCCCAACCGTTTATCGACTTCAGTCCTAAAAAAACTGAATTCATCAAGACACTTAGACTTTATCGGAAACAGTTGTCAATAAATATGAAGAAATAAAAATTTCTATACCAAGTTGTCATATAGGGTCTACCGATATCGTATGAATGACCTCCAATAGGTCAAAACTATGGACTGCGATTTTCTTTCTTATCTTAGTCATTTTAGCCCTATAACAGCTTTAAGTAAGTTTCTAGGTGACATTTCCGAGTAGGCAGGATGTCAATTTTTATCCGCCTTTCTACTCTTTCCTTAGAGATGTGATGAAGACGTTTATGTTACAATGTATAAAACTATTTCGAGGTAAAGGCGTCCCGGAAATAACATTTTTAATCGTATAAACAACGTATATATCATTGGGAGTTTAGTGCAATATGTATAATCCATCGATATATTGCAAGACCTAATCTTATTTGAATTAAAGAACATAGAAATATTATTGTTCATTATTTCAAAAGTAACCACACGATGTCTAAACATAATACGAAAAACTAAGCTTCGTCTAAAGGAAGATACATAAAAGTGTTCCTTAATGTCGTTAAAATGACATCTCCCATAAAACTCAATGTCGACTTTATTATTCTTTCCCACGGTGAGCACCGATTCATCCCGATTTGGCTTTCTACGATTCATGAATCCTCGTATGGTGAAGGCTACATTATTGGTTGCACCACTATATAGCATCCATGAACTGAATGTGGCTTGCTTATAGATTAGATTCACAAACTAATGCCAAAGAATCATTACAAGTACGCTCACGATTGGATAACTAAGTGTTAAATTTGTCGCAGCTTTTCGTATGCGACATTTCTTCTTACAAAAGAAGCAATGGTCACCATTCCGCATAAAAGAATGCTATCTTAAGACCCAAACAATCGAATGACTAGTAGTTTCGTTATTTCCTTTATGAATATGATTTTTGACCTCTTATTCTCACTGGTCTACCATCCTTATGACATAATTTCTAAATTCACCAGAACCATCAAAACACATGTTGAAAAAATCATTGCATATATATCTCAATCTCGAGCATTTGACAAGACACGGTTCTCAATCTATAAGACTTCCATCAATTGTCTAATAGTGTAATTAGCTGGCAAAGCACTTTTCAAGTGTTCTTTAATGAATCACTTTATAGATAAGAAGCAAATCCGATTGCTCTTTTTCCAAGCCACAAAATGCGCTTTCTAGGTTCCACAAAATGATCTCAATGAGATCGACCGGGTAATCCTTAGTAAGAGCAAAATGACTATCTACCAGCTCCATTTAAAACAAAAAAATCCCCTACATATTTCTTAATAATTGAACTAGTATAAACCTCAATCATAATGGAGTTGTCTATTACGAAAAATGTAACTAATTTAAACAAGCAATATACATAATCGCATCATGTGAGCACTATATATCTCGAAACCGAATAAGTACATATCATGAGGGTTACATGCATCATCATGTAATTGCCTTTGGGCATAATATATGACATGCAAATTGTAGAATCTCTACATTTAACAGCAATCATGATAACATATTCCAATCTACATGAATCACCACTTTTGGGTGTATGAACCACTAGGAATTAATAACTCCTTATATGTGAGCCTCCGTGAACAAATAATATATAACTTGAGATCGAATAAGAACGCATCTTAAGAGTTATATACATCATCATGTAATCACCTTTGGGCAAAATACATAGCATGCGGTTGTATAATCTCAACATGATAGCGGTCATGAGAATATAATCCAACCTTCGTGAACTCACCACATTTGGGTGTATGAACCACTAGGATCAGATAATTCTCAAGCACATGTTGTACATACATCCCTCCATAAACCAATATTTAATCACCTCCTTTGGGAGTATGACCACGCATTACAATAGGAGACATCCCACCACAATATGATATCGATATTTCTCAAACCTAATTAAGTGGGCCATTTTGATGATCACTACTCAATTGAATCCTTGAAAATCTCTCATACCAAGGATATAAACTTTATGTATCACATCTATTATATATATATGTATATATATGTATGTAATTTTAGACTTAATGACAAGGGCAATTTGTCTCTAAAATCACATGTGATGCCAATTATATCGCTCCACTCATTGATAAAAATCAATGAATTAGCTCTATACATTTCGTATGTGCTCATAAATATGTGAGCTCATATTCTTATTTCCCAAACCATATGGAAATACAAGATAAAATGCCCAAAATACCCTTGAAAATATACATATATAGGGTTTCATGTGCATTTTTCCATCCATAAGGGCCTCAAACATATAAAATTAATATACCACAATGTAGAGCATCTTCATAAGAGCACGTCGGTACCAAGAACTCTTAAATCGGAGTCCGAATGCTCGCTCAAAAGCCCGTTTGAAGATTCGGTCAACGCGGATCAACGAAAGTCAACAATCAACGGAAATCAATGGGTCGGACCGGTCCAATCAAACCGGCCAAAACGAATCGATCTAAACCGGGGCGGGTCGAATCGGTCGGACCATGTCGGGTCAAGTGGTCGGATTGGGTCGAGTCGAAGGTCGGATCGGGTCGGGTTAAGCGGTGGGACCAAGGTCGGGTCCACAGTGTGGGAACAGTCGGGTCCGGTCAATCTAAAAAAGTCACGGTGACGTCATGATGACATTAGCGCGCGACGGATAACCGAGTCAACCAACGCATCTTTTCGGGCCGGAGTGCGTAGCCTCCACACAAGACCATCGTCGAAGGTTGGTGACGCGTGGGCTTCCGTCCGGTGGCCATCGAGGCAAGCGACCACTCAAAATGCTCATATCGTCAAGCTCTATCCAAATATATGATCAAAATAAAATTTCATCGAATGAAAACACACAAAATAGACATGAACAGTAACGTTCGTCGGTGATCGTTGCTACCGAGTCCGCCGCGGAGCGTGGAGGTGCGTGCGACTATTCTTGACCCTTTGTTGGAGACGTTCAACCACTTATTTTTCTCGTATCGACAAGACAAATCGAATATGCAATCAAACATAATTTTCATTGGATGAAACTAAAAAAACATGCAGGAACATAATGTGTTTTACGTTTCTCGGTTAGGCGGCTTTGATACCAAATGTAAGGCCACGAATGTGGCATGCCCAATAGTCGTCTAACCGGAATCGAAACCGCTACACGTATAAGGGAGAAGAACGCGTGCACTTTTATGAGAATCCGTCGTGAAATTGATGCGGAACGACGAATCGAGACTCGAGCACTTCCCCTTTATTCCCTCTCATTAACACTAGCCAAATGAAATAACCATCATCGAACGAATAGGTACGTTCGATTTACGCAAGTCAAGTCCGGAGGGGGACTTGAACCTTTCTATAGAGTTTCAAAGACGGACCCTCTCATCCCGAGTCGTGCCTTTTCTACTCGCACTAAGTCAACCCAAATTATAACTAATTAAAAACATATATCATATTTTAATGGACCAATCTATACTTTAATTTCAATTAATGTAGATCATATTAGGATAGTTCTAACACTTTTATCATATTTAAAAGTCGAAAATCGAACTTTGGTAAAAGATATTTTATTTCGAAGCAATTCAGACGAAACATCATCCAATTCTTTCAAGACAAAGATTCCTTTCTCTTCTTACATTATTAACTCACGACCAAGCCACCATAAAGCCCCCTATGAGAATTATAGAAGGTCGAACTTTTTATTTATTTATTTTTTTCTGAGAAATTAAAAGAAACTTCATAAAATCCAAAAGGAAAAAAGAAAAGAAAAAGAAAAAAAAAAGCTTTTTTTCAAGCTTTTTTATTTTCTTTTTCTCCAAAATTCAAAAATTCAGAGATACGGTGCGGTCAGGATCACGATAACGAGCAACGCACAAACAATATAAACGCCAGCGACATTCATCCTCCGAAAAAGCTTCACAATTTCTCTCTCTTCCACCCCTCTCTCTCTCTAAAATCGGAGAGAGAGAGAGGCAACCCGCGATTCTCCGCCATATCGTCAGGCGCGAGAGAGAGACGAATCCGATAGCAATGAGGCGGGCAGCGATTCCCGTGCCTCTTTCTTAGGGTTTCCGTCGTGGCGAGACTCGCCCCATTGCGCGGCGCTTTTCTCGGCCCTCGTTCCGACGTACATTGCTTCGATCATCGGTGTTTCTCTTTGCTCCTTGGGAGTTTGATCGGTTTCGTCTCGTTCTGCTTCGCGGGTTCGCCGTTTTGGTGCGGTCGGTGCGAGCTGGACTTTGTGAAGATTGAGGTATTTCTCTGTTCTTTCTTTATGGAGCTGATTCGGTTGAATGGATGAGCGTCTTGGGTGCGCTGGATATGATTTGTGGATTGAATCATGAAAAATGTTCGTTTGTTTCGGCTGTGATGATTTTCGGGAGCTTTTGGACGAGAGCGGAGTAATTAAGGAGCTGCATGCTTGTTTGTTGAAACTAGTTGTATTTTTTAATATGTGCAATCTGTGCTATGTACTTTTATTTTTCCAAATGGTAAGCTTTTAGATGTCGAATTTTGTAATTTCTCCACGGAAAAAATGATGATAGTCATGTTTTTCCGCCTGATCACGGGTCAACAGATCATGCATATGTACTCGAGCATTCATGTCCTTGTTCTCGTTTTAGACTTCCGTATTTTACAATGGTTCTGGTGTCGCCGCTTTATGACACAAGCATTGTGAATTTTTCATTCTCACATTATCAAGTTGATTTGCGTATACAGCGCCTTGAATGTGCTAGATTAGTGAAATGAAATGTACTATCAATTTCAATGTGCAGATATATGTTAGACCGTCCCTCCGGTCTCAATGGTTTGCCCAGTTGGGAGTGGGAAAATGGCTGTTTTGGCTCGGGTTCTTGCGGGAGGCAGTTTCTCCAACACAGCAGGTACTTATTGGCCGTGGACTGCATGGCCCTGTCCTGAGCACTGTTTGATCATTCCATGCAATAACGAGGAGTTTCATTAAGCTGTTAATCATCATGTGTGCTTATGAATGGTTATTCTGATTGACTTGGAGCGAAAAGATCTAGAGGAATTTTGTCAATTAACTTTCTGATGTACAAATGACAGTTCATAGGCCTGCGTTAAAAATTGAGCAACTGCATGGCCTTTTATTGTCTTTGAGGTCTGCTAGGACAACTATGTTTATGCGCATTGACAAACTTCTCTGAAACAAATATGCAATTCTGTTCCATAATGAGTTCAATTGATACGTAGTAATAGTTTTGATTGTCGGATAGAACTGACGTGTATTTCCATAGGCATGGTTGCATGATATTTTGTCATAATACTCATGAGCTAGATATAATTACAAGCAACCTGACAAACTTGTAAATTAGAACACTATATGCACAGACCACTTTGTCCAAGTAGGAATGTATATATTATGGAGATTTTTTCAGGTAGATGTTAGCAACACTTAGAAGCTTCGTTGAAATGCTGCTTGTAATTACAAGTTAATAATTTGTTATTTTCGTGTCAAATTGTTCTATCATTTATTAGGAAGGACTAAAAGATAAAAGATTCCATTCAAAATGGCACCAAGGAGTGCTTCCCTATATAAAGTGTTATCTATGAGATGTTGAGTCCACTTAGTCTAGTATGTCATTTATATCAAGACCTGACTGTCGGTGAAATGAAAACAATTTTGCTGTAGATAACTACTAAAGCCACGAATTCCCAGCATACCATGAGGGCAATTCTGGACACACAATGGACAAAGAACAATTTTTTAGCAAGATTTTACCTCTCTTTTGCAAGTTGTCAATGGTTAAAATGGTCCCAAATGGTGCCTCCTAGGCAGAAACGAGAACCTTCGCATGCACTTTGTTCTCAAGCTATTTTTCTCTTCATTCTGCTGTCGTATCTTAAGGAAATTGACATGTAGCTCTTGACCTCATTTGGTGCTACTTTGTTTTTCATACAGTCTGATATTGGTTCCTTTTCTTTTAATTGTTGACTATTTGTGAATTCTCTTTCCCAACTTCAGAAAAGGAAGTTAGCCATCAGAAATTATTGGCTCAGCACATTTTTAAGGAATTTCGTGAGGCTGATGAAGCAAATTTGCTCGATGAGGAAGGTAATTCTTCTAGTATACATGGCCTGCAATGCAATTTGTGCGTTGTTGGCTGTTATTTTCATTGCAATAATGGGGTGGTCGAGTGGCAGTAGACTAATTAGCAAGTTCATTCTCATATAAACTTATGCCTTTGGGTGGTGTATGTTGCCTACCCAATTGTTGTTATTTCTTTTCTTCAGAAACAAGGTCATGGTTTTGTTCTTTTTCCTTCAATTTTTGGTTGACATACTCAATTGGGAACTGTTATTTCTATACTACATGAATGTCTTTTCACTTCAATTTTTGGGTTAACTTTTAAACAGAGATACTGCAGAACATCAATAGGTAGTGTGGATATAACTTCCGCAACAGAATGACAATGATGGAAATGCAAGGAACCTGAGTACCGTCTAACAGCATTCGAGATAGATTTTATAGGGTGAAATTAGAAGACATTAAAAAAGTGGTATCTTGACATTGGCCCATGGAATGGCTGAGTCTCTCCGTCTTTTTGTTTTGTTCTTCTTTATCTTGGTAAACGTCTTTAGAGCAACAAGCAGCTTAATGAGGAGAAAGAGTTTGATATGTATATCCACCCATTATATGTTGAATGCTCATAACCCCATATAAGAATATGGGGTTAGATTATCATTCCTAACTTTTCAAAGTTGTATTATCTAGTATCTAGCGAAGTCTTCTTTCTTGCCTCTTGCAGGAATTATGTACATTGTCTTGGATCACCTGGTTTTCCATAAGAGACACCGTCTCCATGTGTCCTAGTAGCATAGTTTCATCTCTTCTTTGAGTTATTGGTGCATTGGAGATGTTTCTCCTTGTCAACACAAGTTACATTTAGAGGTTATTTGTTTAGCATTAAGCATTAGTAAAAAGTTACTTTTTTTGGTCTTTATGCCAAGTTTAAAAGCTTATCCAAATTTCAAAGATTACAAAAAGTTATATGCGAATTTTGTATCAACATTTATGTGTTTAGAAAGTTTAGATGTTTTGGGTTAGTAGGAGTTAAATATGCTTGCTTTGTATGATTTAAATCAAGTAAAAAGTTAAAAGTAAAAGACAATCCAGACATACCCTTAGTTGACAGGTCATGGGGTATATGGATCAAGGCTGGTATAAGAACAGAATCTAAGCTTTTCAATGCTTGGACAACCTTTGCTGCCAAAGCCCGTTGAGAAAGTGGAAGGAGAAAGTTTTAGCACGTAGTTGTTCACATTAAAACTTTTATGTTATCTGCACCAATTCTTTTATTTATTGGGTTAGATTGTATGTATGTCATCTCTCTCTCTCTCTCTCTCTCTCTCTCTCTCTCTCTAAAACCCTGGACCTGCAGTTTGAGAGAAGCTCCCAAAGCCACCAGGCTGGAGAGGATGGATGGTAACTAATATATCTTAACATTAAGAAACAGATAATGTGCTCTGTGGCATCTAATTGTGCAAGTGCTGTGACTTGGTTTAAGTGCTATTATGTTTTTATTGTTTGTTCTTTTTGATAATCTGATTGCCTTGCGGTTTCTGCTTTGTGGATGCAGACATGCATGTATATGGTTTGAGGCCTATGGCTGATCAACTGCATTTGGTAAGGTTGGAAAGCATGTTGTCTTTGTTCATTTTTATTGGTGCTTACCTGTGCATTTCTTGCTTTTTCTTGAGTTTATGTACATCACTGCAACTACCCTTATTCATGAGGAGAGCTCCACTGTGCCTTTAGTTCCTATTGCTCGGGCTTGATATGAAGCACAGTGGTGAAATATGTCAGAACAAAGAGTTCAGATTGAGCAGATTACGACATTAGTTGCCTGCAGATTCAAGTTTATGTTTTGAAATTGGCTTATAATCTATTTTCTTAATGTTATTTCACAGTAGGTTTTACCTTAAATGGTATTTCTTTATTGCTGCTTTCTCAATTGTGTGATTGTACTTTCCATCCACCATCTGTCAGTTTTTTTGAAGATTAGCAGCAACAACTGTTTCCCTTGATGATGATCACACGATGTGGCTTCTCATCTTAAGGCAATATTCTCTCTGCAGGTATGTTGCAATGCATGTAAGAAGCCAATCAAGGCCAGTCAATATATGGCTCATGCAGGTTTGAACCTGACTTTTGTGAAGCATTGAGGGATTCTGTTAATATGTTTTGTTTATCTGTCGTCTGGCATATTTAAAGATACACTTGTGGCATAGTTGTTCTGCTAAATCGAGGATCAGAAGTGCGCCATGCCGTCTATGACTCCTAATCAATCTGGATATCGTCTGTTTTCATCTTGTTCAAGCATCTCCTCCTTTGTCTGATTATATCAGATGGTTAATCTGAGTAGAGTGTAACCACTCTATTATTGCCATTAGAAGACCAGGAAATTTCCTCTTTTTTTTTTTAAATCCTTTGTAGGGTTCTCACCGCCTCTCTAGTGGTACCACTCCCTCTTCATTGGTTTTTTTCTTATTACCAGTGTGAATTGCTATATCACTTGTCTTGATATTTCTTAGAGTTGCGAATCCTATATTCTTTATTCTTATTACTCTTTTAGCAAGTCTCTATGGTCCACAACCCAGTGTCTAATGCAATACATGGCCTGAAACTTGTGGATAGCTTTAGCGCACTCTTGACCATTTAATTGATAAGCCTAACCTGGCTATTATATTTCTTCACGCTAAGGTATTTTCCTTAAACTTTTAGAAATATGGAGGTTTTCAAATGATGGAGAAAAGGCTTTTACTGATAATCCTAACCTGTTGGGTCTTGTTATGCTCTTTGGTTCACTCCATTATGTTTTTAGATATCTGTAGGTTCCTGAATTCTACACAAGAAGCTGTTGCGGTGCCTAATGGCACTGGAAGGGGCAAAAGACCACCTAGGAAGGAGAGAAAAAAGTCCACCACTCCCAGTATCCTCTATCTCTCTGAATGCTTCTATGCTTAAAGTTTAGTGTAAATTTGTTCCTTGTTAGAAATCCACTTGTCTTAATGGAAATGAAATGAGTTAGTAATAAGTACTAGATAATTGTCTGCTTTTTATTTCTCCTTGTTGCTCTTGGTTTTGCTAAGATTACAATGCTGAATCTATTTTTATTATGACAATAATGATGGATTAATCATTCAACTTTCCTTGGGGGTTACAATTTTCATTTGCATCCTTATCTGCTATTAGAGCAGGGATTTACTGTTGGAGAGCAAGGAAATTATGAATTTGTGAAGGATACCATCACTGTTGCATCACAGTTTCGTTATAATGGAAACCAGCAATCATCTTCTTTGTGTTTGGAGGTCAAAGGTAGTTTAATGTTGTTTCTAGTGGTTCTTTGATCATATACATGCTCATGTTTGACTAACTGCATCTAAATCGAAGTTTGATTTTATTCAGCTAATATGTGTCACTGGGGGTATAAGTGAGCTGCATTAAGTGCATGTTCTAACTCTGCATGACTCATCAACTTGATACTTGCAGCTCAACTTGAGCTTGATCAAATAGCAATTTATGATGCTCAACTCGACCTGAAATGGTTTCCAGTGGTTTCAAGATTGTCTCAACTGAACTTGATTCTGCCCATTTCTAATGAGCCTATTGCTTGATATTTATGAGGGAAAAACAACCATTTTATCACTGAATATAACATACAGATTAAATATGAGAAGCATACGGCAAATCATGTCTATTTCAATTTCAAGGGGTACTCCTTTTGTTTCTACATTGAGTTAAAAAAGTACTCTTGACATGCCCTTTCTATTACACACTTAGAGCCTCAAATGGGTTTAAGTTGGAATTCATTAGAAGGAAACAAGCCATTACATCAGACGTATGGGCAGAAGAACTGGTGGGTATGTCGTAATGTGGAGGGCTTGGCGAGTGAAAACAACTCAGATGATGAACAATGAAGATGTTGTGTTTCTCTCTCTGATTCTATGTGAATTCCTCTCTCTCTCTGCCATTCTCGGATTCTCTCTTTCTTCTTGTTAATCCTTTCCTTAATAATTTTCTACGCACATCATCCTTTAAGCTAATTCTAAGAGTTGCATGTTGATTAGCCTAGAGTGTGATGCACCTACACACAATTTTCAGCGTATTCTACATGGAAATTTAGTTATCAGACATGTTAACATTGCATTTCGTAGGTGTTTGTTCACGTATCATACTGTTGGATGATCTCTTGTCCTTCAAAGGGGTAGGGAGTATATATTAACTTTAAATGGAAGCACATCAAAGCAAGAATTCAAATATGAATCTGGTTTCATTAATATAATTATACACAAGCTGCACTAGAATGGTCCAACAATAAGTGAAGATTCTTGGTGATACAGATTGGAATAAGAGGGGTGGGAGAGGTGAGGAGGTACGGTCGACTTGAACCTTTGTTTATATAATTGACTATTGCCATCTATTCTATCGAAGAATGTGATCACCTGCATATTGCATTGAGGAGCACTATGGAAACATCAATTTCTACGTTTTTCTGGGGTTATTTATCTAGTTGTTCATGTGTCAAAAAATGCCATAAGGGTTGTTACATGGCCTGTCTGCAGGGATCCTTTTGTAGCTATTGTGTCTCCTCTACCTTGATCTGGAGACATATATGTCTTCTTATTTGTTCATGATGCTTTATTAGATATATGTACTTTTTACAGATTGAATTGTTAATTGAGTTTATCTACTTCAGAAAATTCAGCTAGTCAAGTTGTTCCAAGAAGTAAAGATGATCCAGGAGTTATCCCTAGAAATGCGGATGAGTCAGCAAGTCAAATGTGTCCTCCTGTGAAACGCTCTAGATTGTATGATTCCATTCTTGTTTCATCTCTTCATTCATAATTTTAGCAGTATTCACTGGCCATCAAAACAAATTTGCGGAATCTTCATCTCAACAAAGGCCATCTAGTGCTCGTGTTGTGTAGTGAACAAGCAGATAGATGAAATATGCCTTTCTTAATTTGTACTACGTAAATGAGAGTTTAAATGAGTAAAGTGTATACTTATTTGTGGAATGTTTTGACCCATCTAGTGGGTTAAATACTTTGACGGTCACATGGTTTTTTCTCAGTAAAGGCCAAAAGCAAAGATGTTCTTGAATGACACGCACGTTGGTGTCTTATCTTTCTGTTTCTTTGTTGCAATATCTGAACTATATTTTGTTCTTGTAGGATAGCAGGGGAGCATATGTCAGAAACAGATGATCAAGAAACAGATTCTGGTATCACTAGAAGTACATGTTCATAGCTTGAATCTGCTAGCAAGACTTGAATTTAGGAACTTGTTTCCTGATATCGGGAATGCAGAACTTTTGGATTGACCATCTTCTAGTGATTGAATGCTATATTAATCGACTGCTTTTGTACCATGGGAAATAGATGAGGAAATTACAAACACTCCTTTTAGCTTGAGACATCAACATCAACATCAACATCAACATCACCTTTAACCCAAACTAGTTGGGGTCGGCGCTCGATGAACCCAAAAACGCAAGACCGAAAGAGCTATAAAATAAAACAAAATAAAATAACATAGCTTGAGACACTATAAGAAAATTATTTACTTAATAATCCTCTTACTCAATAATCCTTTAAGGCTGCATCACTCTGCCGAGCTCTATCCAATTTTGACTGCCTTTAATTATTTATTGTTAGGTTCATATGACTCATCTGATTACAAGTTTGAACTGTGTGATTTGGGTCCATAATTCAAATGCTTATGCCTCGTTTTTCTTTTGCTATGTTCTTTCGATCTTATGCATTTGGTAGGTTGTGTTTGGTTTATATGATAGCTTCTTTTTTTTTTTTTCTTTTTTCTTTTTTTCATGTTTGTCAGATGTGTCGTGGATCATTTATAACCTGAGAGAACCTGGCCTCTTTGATATTTTAATCTCCTTATTCTCTAATTTACCCTTATATTTTTCCTTTCATATATAAAATGCTGATAGAATTTTTTAGAGTTGAATGTTGCCTACACGAGCTGAATGTTGCCTGCTCTAAGCATAAAAAACTGTGATTAGTTATTCAATGCAGAAAAATCTAGAAAAAAAATCACTGATATATCGTAATTCCTTGTCCACCTGAAACTTATAGAACAGTAATAAAACCAAATTGACGCTAATACCCCAAACTTCCTAGTGGTCTTCAAGAGCAGGTCTATTGATCTACAAATTAGTCATTATTCGAAACATGCCAAAAGACGCTATACTGGTTACAAAACAAAAATGGATAAACTTAAGGCAGGTGAAATAACCATCAATCTTGTGGATTATGCAAGACAAGTCGAAATCTGAGTTGGTGGACCAGGCATGAAACTATTTGTGTTATGTGAGGCAATTGTGCAACTAAATCACGCACATAAGTCTGTTCCTTTTCCAATAAGTGAACTCCCAGGGTTGATTTTAGATTAAGGTCTTTGAGTTTTTAAAATTGAGAACTCTAAAAACGTTGTTGAAGCTTAATTATGGCATGGGAATAAAATGTTGCATTAATATCTATATATGCTTCTCCCTGAAAGATGTAAAGGTCAAGGTAATCAATTTCATAAGACTCCAAATGCGGAAAGAACTCATATGTGACATGTTAGATGAGTTAGAGTATGTAATGAATGAGTATGAAAGGAGTTAACAAATTACGTCAGGTAAAGTAGCATATACCAGTCTAGTATCAACCGCCATATTCACTTTGTAAAGAGGCCATCTTGGCAGCCTAGTTCTTTTCTTCAGAAACAGGGACTTAGAATGAAGCATATGCATCGTTGTTCTGTGGCTCACTTTATTGGTGGAGTTACTGTCTTTAGATCACAAAAACTCTAGAAAGAGAGTTAGGCAGGCTTTACTTTAGGTTGGGATAAGAGGGGGATGGATGGAAATCAAGGAGTACTTGGAAGTTGGTATGGTTTTTTAAAAGGCTGAACTGCCAAATAATAGGAGGTGCCTGATGTGGCCTTTGCTTGCATGAAGTAATGCAAAAGACATGTGCAAAATAATTAATGGATTTTCAAAGGATCTTATGCATTTTAATCGGTAAAACATTTTGCAGGATTTAATACAGAACGTAAGTTCCACAATTTATACGTTATTGGACGAGAGAGCAAGTTGATTAGTCTTCCACTTTCAGTGAAGTATTCATGAGTAGATAATGAAAGCCTTCCAAATTAAGTTGGATTACGTATTCGAGTATGTTATGTACCATTAAAACTGGTGAGAGGAGAGGTAAGAAATCTGAGAGATTTAGAAAGCATTTGAAATTGCATAAATCTCCAAGGACATGCTACAAGAAAGAGTGATCTCGTAAGGAGGGTCCGTATGCTCAACCGCATATGGCAGGATAACAGTTGTGATTTGAACACTTAGGCCTATCTGGATTGGCTTTTACTTTTTGCCTTTTACCTAATATAGATCTCGCATCTTACACATTTTTCGACTTTTTTCGAAACTGAAAACTCCTAAAACATTTACAACTCTCAAATGTGTAGATACGCATATGTTTCTTTCATATTTTTCTGAAATTTGAATATGATTTTATAATTTTGATGAGAAAGCAACAAAATACTTTGTGCTTATTTTTTAGTGTAATCACACGGGCCCTTAATCTTTTTGTCATTTTTCTTTCTAAATTATCACGTGTTCGAGACAAATATTTGCTTGGTCATTTGGATTGCACTACAATATGTTTAAAGCTGATATAGAGTGCATGATCCAATAGTCTATCCGATGGTATATTAACTAACATTTCATTGCATGTTGCCAGGCAGGGATTTCCAAAAAGAATCACTTCCGGAACAAGAAACAAAGAGTGGTTGTGCTATCGGCTATAAGAATCCCTTGCAAATTTGTACATATAGCCAATTGACACAAGGTATAATAGTATAGTTGTGGAGTAATTTTCTAACTTCTGTGAGGGAAGTGCACTGTAATTTTTCATTTCATGACGTAAGATGCAATTTAAAGCCAAAGTTGCCTCTCTAGAGAAGTTTCTGAGAATTTTCATGCAACATATTTTTTCAGTTTCCTATGGTAAATATTTTTAGTTTTATAGGACTAACAGTAGTTGTGATATTAGGTACTCCTTTGCCCCTTGCTAGCAAAATATATTACTCTCAGAGAAACAATCGTCTCCGATCAGCTATCAGCCATCTTTATTACATGACATCAACTGATGGGCTTCTTGATGACTTGGTAAGTATAAGAAGAAGATGTGAATGCAGGCTTGATCTCAAAAGAATTCTTTACTCATGGCAAATAGGTTTCTAAGAATTATTCTTGTTTGTTCTTAGAATCTAAGCAACTGTTTGATGTCGTCTAGCCCGTTTATCTTAATCTTATGATGATGCTTGATTTCCTAGCATCTCTGCTATGTTAATAGCCTGTTGTGTTATCCTTCGTTTTGCATATATTAGTCATGTGATATTCATAGTATTTCCAAAGGCATACTTGATGCTAGGAGGCAGATCCTTCATAATGCTGATTGTTGGAGTCCTCACATAGATATAAAACCTTGTTGATGGCTCTGGCTTTATGAATTCTGCTTTTAACCAGTTTGACTATAAAATTGTCAGAAGTAGAATATTCAATGTTCTGTTTATTGAGGAAGTATATCATTTAATAGCGATACCACCAAAGTTAAGTGTTTTGTTCAGAAGATGTGTAATTTCATAATCATTTTTGGTGCATGATGCAAGGCAAATCCCTTTCTACTTGCCTTTACGAGTCTAGTATTATGGTTGGTTTAACAAGATCAAAATCACCACTCCACTTGGTACCGGTGTTAAGCGATATAATTTTACCACATTGCTCTGAACTTGCTTTCTCAAATAGCTAACATGCCATTGTTCGTGAGGCAGTGATGCTAGCTTGCAAAAATTATTATGAGAACAACTATGCTTACTTTATTCTCAGGAATTGAGAGACGCTCAGCCATCGCCTTTACTGCAAGAACCTGAACCGGTTCTTTCAAAAAGTTCGTCATTATGTTCAGATATCTCTGCAGTATCTTTGCCTCCATCACAAGTATCAAATTATCTATCCGCTGATAATTCTTTGAGGCCTCAGGATGCTCCAATTCAGTTAATGAAGAGCAGAGCGTTTCCCAATGGTTATTCTTTTGCTGGTGACCCAGGTAAGCTTTTAAAAAGTTATAATATGGTTTTCATCAGTATGAGAACAAGGTTAAAGCCAGGTTTCGAATTTCTTATTGGAAGGAGACTGGTGTGTTTTCAAATAGCTATGGAATTCTACTATTATTTTTGCTTGAGTTTAACTGTAGTTTTTGTCCTTTGGTGTTGCCTTCTATTAATAATTTAATATAGCTTATCATAACTTTTTTTTTCTTAGGGGACAGTGGACACCTCAATTCCTTGCATTTTAATTATGATCTTGCTATTATTTTTCCAATTCATGACAACCCTTTTAATGGAAATCCATAAACCATAAGTCAGAAGCTGGGCACATAACCCAGCTTCTGGCTTTTGCAGAATCCATAATGTGTGGAGTTAAATCCTTTAAAACATATTGCTGGAACATTAGATGATATGAATCTTGTGCTTATCATTGAGTAACATTTTTTATTGATTGTCAGAATATTGCCTTTTTGAGTTGTTTCCTTTATCAATGATAATCTCACTTATCGAACTACATCAGTCTTACAAGCTATGCCACATTTTACTTTTCAAGGAGTTAGAGAGAGAAGAATAGATTTACGTTTGATGTTTAGAGAGGTCCAGTATGTAACAACAATTCAGGGAGATGGAAAATATGCGTATCTTTTCAAGGATGCTTTTCGGTGCTTGCTTTTGGAAGGCTTGAAAACCTTGCTTGTGTTGCTCATATGTGGGTCGATGCATATGTATTCCTGGACATATGCATGCACCCGCACTGTCACATGCACTTACCTGTTAAAACGCTATATGCTTTTCTATGATCAGGTCTATTACCATTGTCAGTGGAATAAATCCATGCTGGGAAGTTGACTATTGCTGTGTTTATATCTCTTCATTGTACTTATTCTGGTGCATCTTACCTGTGTTGATTGAATGATATTCTCGGGCATGTAGGAAAACCGCTGAGCATGCAGCCAGATGGAAGTGTTTCAGTTTCATAGAATCGCGACTTGGAATTTTTTGTTAGGCGACAGTGTAAGTAGCCATTACATGAGGTTAGAGTCAGTTTTTGAGAATCAATCTTAACCATCATTAAATTGTTCATTCCTGTCTCCTATACTGCCAATGCTCAAATTGTTCTTTTTGGGCATATGGCATGAATTGTTTATATTCGGTAAATATGATATCAAATCTTTTTCTGGCCAAACTGCTCAACTTTGGACATAATACATTGGATAGCATCAATATACATAACATAGCATCAATATCCATAACGTGGCTTTGAAAATTATGAAGTTGGTATGTATGACATAGACTTGTTAGTAACATACACATGAATTTCTCTCTCGATGAGAAAGGGGAGGGTTTGAGACAAACCTGTTTGATGCAATTCAACTATTAGATCAAAGTCACTCTCACAATAAGAGAAGGAAAATTTGAAAGCAGATCAACTGAATAAAGAATCAGCTTCAAATGCATGGATAGAGTAATTGATGTTGACGAAGAGTAGCGGGTCTTAAAAACAAGCGAGTTTGACAAAAAGGCAATATTGCATCTGTGTAGCATTCCTGTTGTGAGATCTCTCTTACGCATTGTGAAACTACTTAGATTAATGTCGATTGCTTTCTTGTGGGTGGATGGTGGGAATTGATTCGTGCGACCGCTAGATCAGGTGACATGCCATGAGGCATTTGCGTGCTTGCATTGAGCTGTTCTGTTCGATCAATTACTCATGATCGACGGTCAATGCACGAACCCGAGACGCAATGGATCCTTTTTGATTGATTTCCCCTACTAAATTCTAAATCTCCAATCCAGTAGTGCACCTTTTGGACCTACACCTTCTTAGTCATTATTTGTCATCACAAAACTCTACTTTTGCAAAAAGAGATTCGACTGAGTACGTATTATATTTCGCATGTCCCTGTGGATGGCGGGATCTCTCTCTGTTGTGCCACGGTGAAGTATTCGATTATGCAGAAAAGCATGACGGCACAAGCAAGATCTTGACCGATCTTGTTATCTTGTCACTGACTTTGTGTTCCATTATCCCATTGCAAGTAGGTCCACCACCCACAAATAGGAAGATACCATGTTAATGCTTCTTTAATCATTCGATGTTCAGTTTTTCGTTTCTTTTTCTGAAAGGCCATTCTCTTAGGAAAAGGGAAATCTAAAGGCAAAGAAGGAGAACGGCCTTTTGGGTCCAAGGTTGTCATGATGATGCAACCCAAAAGCGGAGATTAATTAACCTTAAACACCACCAACCCTAGTAAACATTAAAGTTCAAGAGTGACAAGGATCGAATGATGACCCACGAGAATGTCTTTTGCAAAATAAAGCCCGCGTCGTGTGCCACCCTGACGGTGCAATGGCTTCCCTTCGAGAGCGAAAGGTCAAATTCATCAGAGTTATGGCATTGATTAACTGTCTATTGAGAGTGCTAGATAAAGACTGATTGATACCGTTTGACTATTGATTCATGTGACTGTGAGAGAGACTAGAATGGCGGAAACATTGATCTGGAGTTGTCGGCCGCCATGGACTTTGGATTTGATTCCATCCGTGGCTTTCATGACCTCGAGCCGAGGACGTGCGAGCTCAGCGACCTCGGCTTGAGGTCACCGATGTCAAGGAACCTCCTTATCTTTCCCTCTTGTGAAAACCGCCACCGCCACCATCACAACCTCCGCTTTCCACCACCGATGTTGTCGCCTCCTCTCTCCACTCGCCTAGTCTCATCATAGGCAGATCTCGACACAGAGATCTACATGTAATTTTTTTCGTAGTTTTGAAAAAAATATTATGGCTTGTTTTATTTAAAGCTGAATCAAACTGAGTCTCCAATGTTACATTATATTTAATCACGGGAGAAGGAGCAATGATGGGTTGCTGGCCACAACCCTCCTCCACACGCGCACGCCCTTGGTCCTCCAGACTCCCCGGACGGGACAATAGAATAGAGACACACGCCACAGGCATCTCTCCGTACGGGCGGTGCGGCACTAAAGTAAGGTCGGCACCAACGAGATCCTGTGGACGTCATCATCTGCACCGTACAAAGCAACACATTAAATAAAAGCCAGCCGTCCAATGCGGCGAGGATATTCACAGGTGCGCTCGCTTTTGTGGAATGGGAGGCACGGTGGGCCCCACACCCCCGCCTCTCCAACCAAAAGGGACCTCCACCCCCTCAACCCTTAGATTCGGGCTTTGGCGCTTGCACGCTTTGATACCGGATTTATTATAATAACGCATTTTGGGGATAAACATTTTTCCGATTGAGAAGTCTTACCATGATGTCGGAGTCCACGTATTCTTTCATATCTGTGCTCGCCCTCCACGTATCGGTTTAAGCATTTTTTTTTCCAATTGAAAAGTCTAACATAATATCAAAGTCGGGATCTGCCCAATTTTATTTCACACGTGAGGCCCCACTTGTCAAATTGTACGTGTCGTTCTTAATTCAACTCTCATTGAGAGAGTATTACGGTATTATCTAATTAAGCATTTGGGTTAGACGTTCCATAATAAATTTTACATGCGTGAGTCTCCTAAGTATGTGTTGGACTACATGAACAACTTCTAATATGCTAATAAAAATGGACTTCTGATGATCAATTGTGTAGTATTGTAGGGATAATCACCCAATGAAACCTAAACTTAATGTGCGGATACCAATTCAATCTTAAACTTTTTTAATTTTATCAATGTAGTTCTAAACCTTTGCACGAAATCCCAAAAGTCCTTTGGGCCAATTACCGTCGAAAATTGCTTATGCGACGTCTAGTCATCACCAACCGTCTTACGTAACTCCTTGAAGTGGACAACTTGTGAATCGCCACGTCAACGATTTCCAATGACAATTGATCGGATAACTATATTGAAATTTTGTATAAATGTTTATGATTAAATTGATAAAATTTTTAAAAGAATTATGACTCAATTGACATCCATACAATATTTTTGGGACGGAATTGGTAATTTTCCCAATTATCATATCTATGAATTGATATAGTCATTTTGATAGGTCAGTTATTTTTAACTCTAGCTTTATCGAATTTCGTGAATGAGCTACACCATTAAATTTATGATCAATACCTAAGTCTAATTATTGAGCATATGTTTTATGTGCTGTTGATATGGGTTTCAAAGATTTATTATGTGGTTTACGTTAGATTTATCATAATATATTCAAGAATGCAAGTGCATTTGCAGTTTGTGAATTTCCTTTCTGATATTTAGAATTCATTGAAAGCCATCTCAAATTAATCTATAGTAATTTATTTTGGATTCAAGATGGATAACAGGTAGCAAATGTGTTAGCATTTTCCATACTTTTGGACCGATTAAGTTTCACAATACGTGCTAGTAATCGTTCGAACATTGGATATTTAAGTGAAAAACATAGTCAACTAATAAAAGGAAAAAGACATAAATGTAATGGTCATTGAAATCGCATTACAATGCCTATTGTATCGGCTTCCCCTTCATATCGATTCAAAGGATGTACACATCAAAACGAAGATCAGATCGTCTAAAAAAAATCAATCTCGCCAATGTGTCCGTAGCTCCATAATTCTATTTAAATGTCAACTTTACTAGTGTTTGCGTATATCAAAGAAACGATTTCGTTAGATTCACTGGTCTATAAACTTAATTTACTAAGCTATACGTCACACTAGTAGATTTTTCTCTTTTAAGTAAAAGGGCCAAGAAGAGCGATCAATGTCTCTAGCTTCTTCTGGGCATTATTGTAAAGTTCACACACTTGCTACGCAAAAATTTGCTCTTTCTTTGCAGATAAAGTGAATTTAGAACTTAAAACTTTTAAGGCGATACTGAATATTATCAAACAAAGTTAGCTGAATTAAGGATTGGATTGTTTCGCAAAAACTGAGTAATTTATAAAATATTTTCTTAAAAATGATCACTTGTATCTCTTCAAATAATTAGCCGCGAAAACTATTTTCATCGTCGACCACAATTTATGCCTAACTATTTCCGTGAATGATAAAAATATTGTTCATTTGTTATTTTTATAAACGATATAAGCGATCAATTTAAGGAAAATATTTTCCAAATCGCTCATATTTTACAAAAAAAAATTGTTTTTATAATTTTAGACTTTATTGGGGTTATCAGGACGGTGTGCGTATATATATTTTGCTGCCACTGGAGAAGCAGCTGATTAGGAAAATCACTAGCAACGCCTGATCAAGATTCACATTCTGTCCTGTCGGTGAAAATGTTCTAGGGACAATCTTTTTGTAAAATCAATCACTCTGGCAATCCAATCACAAGATCGATGCGAACATGCCATTCTACAGATGGCATGGATCTAGTTCTTGACAAATTAACGCTAAGTAGCATCTAATTCCCACCCACCTGCCCAGTGTTTGGTGGTAGAGTTCATGCATTATTTGTTTCGTATAGTGAAATTTGATTTATGATTGTCACTGAAATTGAACATTTATATAAAATTTGTAGATTGAAATTAATGCAACATACTGTGACTCCAGGTAGAAATTTATTCTAGGGTGCTGGATTCATTTCATTCCGTAAGATTTTTTCGTACAATCCACCGAAAAAAGAATTGTAATTCCCGCTCCATTCAATTTTGTTTTTCCTTAAAGATTGGCCGAAAGAATTGCAAAAAAAAAGATTGCATTATCAATTTCTTATGACTCCATCTATTATATGCAAATGAACAAATTCATTTCATGTCTCTATTTTTTCTCTATTTGACTTTTTAATGTGGCATAGAGCATCTCTTTTCGTCCTTTTGTCTCGTTAGCTGATTCAAGCACGCCTTGCAACTAATCGATGCATCTGGTTGCTTTTGAATTTAATTGCCACTAAATCTGTCGGTGACAAGATTATTTCCCAATTACAGTGACTCATAATAGCATGTTGGGAGTCTAATCATGTTCTTCCAGGGGGTTCAATTAGTCAGCTTAAGTTTTAATTTATTTCAAGTGTGAAAATTACATGAAATGTCCTAGTCAGCTTAATTTACTTCAAAAAGAGGCGTGAAGTATTTTGAACCGAAGTAAATGTCAAATTTACCTAAAACAAAAGTGTTAATTCCATAAAACACAATGCATAATGATCCACGTTGCGGGTATGATTCATGTTTAGATCGCATATATTTGTACGTTTATGATTTTTATACCAAGGGCCGAGACACTATTTTAGCACTTTTAAAAGAAAATTATTTCTTTCAAAGTTTTGAGAACACATAACAATGTACAGAAATGTGAATTTTTTCTTAATTGACTGCTTAACAAACTATTGGGGCACTCATTAAGAAAATCCTGATAATTAAGATGTATTAGGTTTCTACCTAATAGTTAATCAGATATATTTATGAAATTGGATTAGGATTCCTAAAAATATATGATTTAGCCTCTATAAAAAGGTAGGGTTAGTGCTAAACCTAAGAAACAAATACAAAATCTGAGAAGTTGATCTTTGAAGGACTAGTGAGACTCGGCTCAAGAGTGTTGTGTCTCAGTCAATCGGAGGGAGTTGCTTGAATCTTATACTTTGATTGTATCTAGCAGTGAATATTGATAATTCTTCTGTGAATATTTATAATTACACATAATATTCCACATATATAATTTCTCGAGAAAAGACTACTAAAATAATAATAAGAAATTACCCGGAACGTTCTTTGTGACACCAAAAACTCTAAAATTGCATCCGCGCAACACATTTATCCCAATTTTTTTTTGTGACATAAAAAACCCCCAAACTAATGAGGTACATAGTTTTAGTACTTTATAACTGATTATCATTAAAAAAAATTGATGACTATAAAGCTTGTATATGAAATTAGTGATGATCTTTTTACAAGTGACTTCAAATGGCCATATGTTTAAGTTTCAGGGGGTCCTATGTGAAATGAAAGTGAAGACTCAAATGGTGAAAGACCAAAAAATAGAAAAGAAAAGATTAAAAATAAAACCCAAAGTCACTCTTAGTTATTTGAGCATTTTTTTTCTTTGTTCCTTTTGGTTAATAATATTGTTTTTCTTTGGCGAGAAGAATAAACTAAGTGGAGAACAAAAAATGGTTATTTCTTTTCTGAAAAATTATAGATAACGCGACAACGAATCTAGAAAGTTAAGAGTGAGACCAGCCTTATTTTTATTTGATTTTGTGACACAAAAAACCTCAAACTTGCACTTATGTGTATATTTATCCCAAAATTTTACCGAGTGTGATATATTTGTCCCAAAATTTTTCTTGTGACACCAAAAATAGTTTAGGATTTTTGTTGTCACACCAAAATAATTTGGGACAAATGTATCACTCGTGGTATAAGTTTGAAATTTTTTATGTCACAAATTTTTTTTTGAGGTTTTTAGTATCATAAAAAAAGTTTAAGGTAAATGTGTCATATGCCTACAAGTTTGGGATTTTTGATGTCACAATAAACTAATTTGGGATGAATGTGTTACACGTGTACAAGTTTTGGACTTTTGGTGTCACAAGAAAACGCTTGGAAATTTTGGTGTCGTAAGAAAAAAATTTGAGGGTTTTAGTGTCACACATTATAAATTTGGAGTAAATGTGTCACATAAGTACAAGTTTGGGACAAATGCATCACGGTGGGCGTAGATTAAGATTTTCGGTTATTTTCTCCCCTTTTTTTTTTAAACATAGAGTTATAGATATGTAGGCGAGAAAATTATAGTATTATCGGATACATGCTCGGCTAAAATATATGGACTAAAATTATTTTGTAAGAACTTCATTAATGTCTGTGTGTCTACATTCATGAATATATCTCCAAATTCCATGGCTTTTGAACTAATTAGCCTATGGCCAAAAGATTCTGTCAGGAAAGGAAAAGAAAGAAAGCCTCTCCATTTCGTTGATGTGTGTACAGAGTCTCCTAGATTCCGTAAACGACATAATCATGCAAGGGGAACTTTCCTCTCTCTCTCTCTGTCTCTCTCCATTTGCTTCCAAAACTAAAGAGACTCACTCGCTCTCCTTCTTTTAATGCAACCGTATATATACCTTCCATTTGGCAGCCTCTGTCTTCCCAGCCCTTGGCCTTCTCGGTCTTCTAAAAGAATCTCTCTCTCTCTCTAGATTTTATGCTTGTTGAAGTTCATGAGTTCAGGCAAAGATCTAAGTTAGGTCTGTTGGGTTTGCTACGTTTCTTGCATTGGTGAAAGCTCGAGCTTGTGGTGAGGTGACTTGAATCACTCGCTCAGCTCCTGTTGGTCCGAGGCTTCTTACAAGCTTGAAGCTTTTTTTTAGAGTCTCTGTAAATCTTCTTGCTTTTCTTTCTTCTGGGTAGCTGAAGGAGAAGCTGAGGAAGGTTCACGGCCGGTCTCTTTCAGTTCTTGTGCATGTAAGTCATACTCATTTTCGAATTAAAGCAAAAAGTTGGCTCCGAAAAGCAAAAAAAAAAAAAAAAAATGAGATGCTATGAGAGAAACAGCCAAGCCAAATTCACATCGTTCTGTCTCTTGTTCTCCTAAATTTGGAAATACTGACGCTTTTCCACTGTAATTTCACCATTTCCCCCATGTTTTGGGGAATCCTGAGTTTCTACTGTCATTTTCTCATTTTTTTCATCAGCTGGAATATAAGAAGTGAAAACCATCGTTTTCCTTTCTCTTAACTCATAAAAATCTGTGCTTTCTGCTGTGTTTTTTTTTTTTCAAACACATAAGGTTTTGGTGGGCAGAACTAGGAAGTGCAAGTGTACATGAGTTGGCTGTTTTGTTCCGCTGACAAAGATTCAAGATTTGAATTGAACCTAAGATTTTCCTTTTCCTTATTCAGTTCTAAATTCTAAGAGTTCGTGTGGCAATGGAGACAAGCTTCCTGTTGGCTAAACTCAACATGTTGATGACCTCTGATCATTCCTCGGTTGTGTCCATGAACCTCTTTGTGGCACTTCTTTGTGCCTGTATTGTGGTAGGCCACTTGTTGGAGGAGTACAGGTGGATGAATGAATCCATCACAGCCCTTGCCATTGTAAGTTCAATAGCCAGACTTTTTGGGAAAATTCTTATCTTGATTTGGTTGTTTGAGTGATTATTGGGATATAACATGCAGGGTCTGTGCACTGGAGGTGTAATTTTGCTTACTACTGAAGGAAAGAGCTCTCGTCTTTTGGTTTTCAGCGAAGATCTTTTCTTCATCTATCTTCTTCCGCCTATTATATTCAATGCCGGGTGAGTTGAGAAAAATTTTTCGCTCCATCTTTGATTGTTTCCTGTGCCATATTTGATCGTGTGAGAGGTTGGAGTTTTCCGTATCTTCTTTTGCTAAATTATTGGATGGAGTTTACTTCATCCACGATGTATTGTTCTTTATTCTCTCCCCAGGTTCCAAGTGAAAAAGAAGCAATTTTTTCGCAACTTCATGACGATCATGCTCTTCGGTGTGATTGGTACTCTGATGTCCTTTGGTATCATATCACTAGGTATATGTCTGCAATCTGTTTCTCTTCTAAAGGAACAATAATCATCGCCATCAGATTGTTCCACTTGAAGTAAAATGATATACTCTATTGAAGAAACTTGATGCATCTCTGCACCTTCATCGGTTTTCATATATAGTTCTGACTGACTCTTATAGTTTCATGGCCTCTAATTCAATTTAGGTGCCGTACACATCTTTCAGAAAATGAAAATCGGTCCACTTGAAATGGGAGATTATCTAGGTAAATACATTTCATTTAAGTTATTTTTCCCTTTGTCTTGGGACTCAATATTTAAGTGCCTTATTGTGTACTCGAACTTACACTCCCTTGGTGAATGCAGCGATTGGAGCGATACTTTCTGCGACAGATTCTGTCTGCACCTTGCAGGTACTGAGGTGGTACTAAGCTGCAGTCCAATTTCCCGCACCACCTGGTCAGGACAATGAAATGATTTAACCGATGTTCGATTGCTGGGTGCAGGTGCTTAATCAGGACGAGACGCCTCTACTACACAGTCTGGTTTTTGGTGAAGGCGTCGTGAATGATGCCACATCAGTTGTCCTGTTCAATGCGATTAAGAGCTTCGACCTTACCCACATCAACTCCAGGATCGCTCTGGAGTTCATGGGCAACTTCTTATACTTGTTTATCTCAAGCACGATGCTTGGAGTTTTGGTGAGACTCCCTCCTCCTCCCCTCCCAGCTTAAGATGTTGTTCTTGATCTGTTTTTGACATGTTTGGTTTGCGTTCCTCCAGGCGGGGCTGCTCTGTGCTTACATTGTTAAAAAACTCTACTTTGGCAGGTTGACAAATTGATCCTTAGCACCGATGTCTGGTTTAATTGTCTATAAAATGAGTTACCAGTTAACAATATCTGTTCGGTGCTCGCTTTTATTTTGGGTACTTTCTTTTGTGTGCTCTTATAACCTCTAACATTACAATTGCAGGCACTCTACAGATCGCGAGGTTGCGCTGATGATACTCATGGCATACTTGTCATATATGTTGGCTGAAGTAAGATAATCTTTAGTACTTGCATGGTCATAGAACTATTCTTCGCTAATAATTTGTTCTTTGCCTCTTTGAGGATTTGTCGTGTTAAAGAGTATATTGTTTTGGCAGTTGTTTTACTTAAGCGCCATCCTCACTGTGTTCTTCTGTGGAATTGTCATGTCGCACTATACATGGCATAATGTGACAGAGAGTTCAAGAGTGACCACTAAGTACGTCGAATCTACCCACTTTCGATCTTTTCCTTGGACATAATTCCTCGTATTCTCATGCCACTAATGTTCAATCTACCTGCCAATGATTGCAGGCATGTTTTTGCCACTTTGTCGTTTGTTGCCGAGATCTTCATCTTCCTTTATGTCGGAATGGATGCGTTAGATATCGAGAAGTGGGGAGTTGTCAGCAATAGGTAATGATAAGTCTCTGTTACATTCTACCTTTGCTAGGCGATGTTGAATAGGGGGAATCACATTTCCTTTTTTTAATGTTTCGTTCTTCTTCTTCGTTCATTCAGTCCTGGAAAATCGATCAAGGTCAGCTCGATATTGTTGGGACTCGTTCTGATAGGAAGAGCGGCCTTCATTTTCCCCTATCTTTCTTATCCAACTTGACTAGGAAGTCTAAGTACGAGAAGATTGATTTAAAGCAGCAGGTTGGGGATCAGAGTGTTCTTACAGATTTTCCTGCATATGAGGTAGTCAGCATGATGAAGTTTCCTAATTTAACTCTGATATGTTCAGGTCACAATTTGGTGGGCAGGGCTTATGCGTGGCGCTGTCTCCATGGCACTCGCTTATAACCAGGTAAAATGATGGGATACTGCGCTTTTTTGGAAGACTTTCAACACGCGATACCGTGAGATTCTTTCTATTCCAGCAATAAGATGAATGTGGTCAACCGAGATGCCTATTTGAAGAGGTTTTATTATGTTTCCTCATCTTAATCTGACACATATGCTTGCTCTGAAGTTTATTTTAATCGCGTGCAGTTTACTCGGTCCGACGCAAAGTTGCGGGGAAATGCGTTTATGATCACGAGTACCGTCACGGTCATTCTGTTTAGCACTGTGGTAAGATGGTGTTGAATGTACCAAGTCTAATTGGTGGCATGAGATGTAGCTTGTGCCTCAAGATATCATTCATCGATACAGGTGTTTGGACTGTTGACAAAGCCTCTAGTGAGAATCTTGCTTCCTTCGACCAAATACTTTGCCAGCGCGACATCTTCCGAGCCATCAAGTCCCAAATCCTTCACTCAGCCTCTGCTCAGCAATGGACAGGACTTGGAGTCTCACCAGAACAGCAAAAGCATACTCCGACCGAGCAGTTTGCGCAAGCTCCTGAGCACGCCTACTCACACAGTGCACCATTACTGGCGAAGATTCGACGATGCCTTCATGAGGCCTGTGTTTGGCGGGGCGGGGTTTTGTGCCTTTCATTCCATGCTCGCCCACCGATCAAGACGATCATCAGTGGCTCTAACGAAAGCCGAAGGCAAGCTCAAGAACTAATGATCTTGTAAATAGGACACATTGATACACAGGTTTTTTCCAGTGTGAAGTTTTGACGACTTTGACAAGATTGATGGCATATACGGAGAGCAGCGGCATTTTATTCGACGCGGTTGCTTTGCATTTTTGTGATAGAGAGATCTGATTTCTTCCCTTTGTTTTTCTTTCTTGGGGTTTCTTTGTTTGTCTTGGGCATGTATTAAGAGAGTGATGGCTATTGTAATCTCCTCCTCACTGGATGATATCTGTATGTCTGCAGTTCACTGCTTCACCAATTGTGTCTGATTTCCTTTCCAACAGTGAGCTTTTGAAGCTGTCTGTTTGCGTGCATTAACATCTGCCGGCCCGGCGTCGCCTTTAGGCATCGTTGTAAATGGGCACTGCGCCATTAAATCGAGTTCTATCATCCTGGGGGGCATATTGCAACTGTCCATCACCCTGACATCTTTCTCTCTTATTGATTGTCCAAAGATAAAGTGTCTGCTCAATCAGTATCGTCATCTTCCATCCCTCCGGATGCTAAAGATTAGGAGGTGCCAAAAAATCAAATGCTTCCCCAAAGGAGGTTTGCCTCCGAAGGGAGCTTACAATTTCGGGGTGCGAGAATCTGAAGCAGCCGATGAGGGATTGGTGCTTACACGTGCTCAGATCCCTCAAGCATCTGGAAATTGACGGCAGCATCAGAGGCGATGGAGAGAAGGCACGGTTTCCTTCGGAGGTCGAGGATGCGTGGAGTCTTCTGTTTCCTTCCTTTCTAACCTGAAGACAAAAATGAGGAGCGTGGAAAGACTATGGAGTGTTTTTGGAACCATCTCTCTCCTCTCAAACAGTTACGGTTTGCAGATTGCCCGAGGTTGAGATACTTGGCAGATCACGTGTGACGTCCCGAAATTTCGACGTCCGTAGAAAAAATTATAAATTTCAACATAAAAGTGAAATTTAATCTTGAGAATTTAGTAGTCGATGATTAATTATTCGAAGTGTTTGTCGAAAAAAAGTCAAATTTGAATCGTTAAACTTTGACTTGTTTTACTGACAATCGTCACAGGCAAATTTAATTTTGTCCGAACTTTAAATGTGAAAATTTCATTTTTGCCTCAATCGATTGAGCCAAATGACAATCCGATAGCCATTTGTCAAATTACCACTTCATCCTTGATTTTTATTCACAAAGGACAAAGTTATTCAAGATTTGAATTTGACTTGTGGGCCCCGTTTTTATTTCTCTTCAACCGAAAATTATGAGTAAAATTTGAAATGTGTAGACCTCACCTTTATTTTGTTCGGCCGAAACCTTCCGCCTCAAATTGCAGCCGCCCCATGTCACTTGTTTTCTTTTTTTATTTTATTTTAGCTGACATCATCAATTTTCCCTCTTGGAGCCCAAGTTTCAGTCCCAACCCACGTGACCATGTCTCTCTTTTTCTTTGACCAGTTGACTTGCGTGAAACCAACCCACACTTTCCCCCATCTGCTACTGTGCTTCTTCTTCATCTTCTTATTTTTGACCCCCACTCCACCCGACGTCGCACCACCGCTACTCCACCCGTCCACTGCATCACCGTCACTAACCTCCGGCTTCACCTGCCGTCGCACCACCGCGACCCTTCGCGTCGTCGTCCGCTAATCGTGAGCCAACGCCGGATACTTCCGCCGTGCTCAGCCCTCGAGCCCATCACCCGACCCCTCCCCCTTTCTGCTCAGCCGCATCACTGACGCCACCACCATCGTCGCTCGCCGCCCTTCGCCCTAGTCCGGCCGTCGTCGCCAACCGCGGCCCAACAGCCGTGACCCAATCCCCCAGATCCGCGAGTCGGAGTCCCCGACGCCCGTCCGACCCAGATCCGGCCGCTACGCAGCCCCGGCACAGTCGGAAATCGGCGAACCGAGACCCCCAGACCCCGAACGCCGACCCCCAACTCGAAGCCACCGTCGCCCTCACCCGTCGGTTGCTCGTTGAGACTTCCAGCCGCTACTGACCAACCCCGGTTCCTCTGTCCAGCGACCCTCGGCGTCGTGTCCAACCCCACAAGCCCGACGCCCAGTCCAGCCCGTCGCCAGCCACCAGAGACGCCGGCTACCAGACCCAACCCACTGACCAGAGCCGACCCAAAACAATACCCAAACTGTGAACAAACCGATCTAAAACCCAAACCAAACCTAAACCGACCCGACCCGAAGCTAAGTGACTGGCCCGAACCCAACTGCCAACCCGAACCGAACAGTAACCCGCGGGAACCGAACCGATAGACGTGGCCAAATGGAACAGGGGGTCCGAAATCGGCTGGAACCGCCCGTTGACCAGGCCCACAGCTTCAATCCGTAATCGGAACCAAGGCGCTCAAGAAGTCTTTGGAAGAGTCACTCAATCTATTATCCAGGTTCGCCTCATCGCTTTCTAGATATTAAGAACTATTTCTTCAATGATTACGGTTGAACAAGCATTTAAGCGTTGGAGGATTAATTTCGAACTCTCGCCGTTCAAGATTAAGTTCGGAGTCGTGGAAGGCTCAAACTTATGTCGACGATTAAACGAAGGCTAGATTTCGACACCAAGAGTTGAATCGAGAATACGAATTTTTTAGTGAGGATTGTAGAGATACAACCGTCACGGGTACCACAACAGGTAGCGACGATTGACGATGAGGTAAATTGGGGTTATCAAAGGTAAAAGAACTACATAAGCTTTGATTCTCCCCAAGAAGATATGTAGTGACTTAATGATAATTCATTAAATTCAAGCTCATTCCTCATCTCTCTCTTTTTTTTCAAATTTTATTACAATGTATAATTTGATTATAATTTATAATTTATTATGTTTATTTTATTATTTATTATTTTAAAAATTAAATTTAAAAAACGGGCCGAACAGGCCCCTTGAGGGCCGGTTCGATTCCACCTTTTGAGCCGGAATCGGCGGTTCTTCGAACCGGCCACCTCTAAGAACCGACACTCGACCCGTGTTTACCATAGGTCGCCCTGGACTTGAATTCGAACTCGCATCGCCGTCGCGCCCGACTCGACATCGAAGATTAGAGTTGTTAATTAACCCTTAAACTCGAATAGGGTGTTAACTACGTTTAAGGATTAGATTAATTATTGTTAATTGTCAATTAGAATAATTGACTGGTGCCGATATAGATATGTTTATTTAAATCGTGATTGAATTATTTAATTGAAATCGAGCTCGTTAAATATTTTGGAATTATTAATCTGGGATATGGATTAATTAATTGAGTCGGATTAATTAAATGTGATCGAAATAATTAATTTTGTTAATTAATTATTACTTGTACGATTATTATTATTGGGTGATTGTATAATAACTACTTGCTTGTCTTGATTGATGTAATTGATCACCCTGTTTATGGTTGCAAAGTTTTGTGGATGATATGTATATCTATGTGACAATATGTAGACCGAATTTGAGCATGAAAATGGTCTGGAGCCAAGTTTTGAGCATGATTGTTTGTGAGAGCATTGGACTAAATATAAATATAAGAACTGGCTTGATTGTGCAGTGTGCTTGTATGGTCATATGATGAGATTATACCGTGCCGGTCGTACGGTTTCCTAGTAAGCTCGTGCCGTGCCGGTCGTACGGAATAACATGACTTATTAGATTCGGGTCGCAGTTTGTGAAGAACCGAAACCCTTATAGGGATTCTTGGTAGTTCCATATCGTGCCGGGCCGTATGAATCTTATGGATTATCGGACGCCGTCGTCGAAAAGTAAGGGACGAAACTTGGTCATGTCGATGAAACACTGCCGGTCATAGTGTCAAGCCACACCGATTGTTATGTGCGCCGGGCCTAAGGGCCTCTAATAATCGGAACACATGTGATGCATTGTGTATGAGACTGTGATGAGTGTTCCAGTTGAGTGCACCGGTTTATATGTTGTTGATTTGTATATATATGAATTGTTCGTCGTGTGGACCAAGACGGGGTAAGTTTGCATGTGATTAATGATTCATTGTGATGTTGGACCTGATCATGTGGTAGTTATATCATGGCATGAGTTGCACGTTATTGATCTACCATCGATATTATCCTCGCATGTTTAGGATGCCTTGAGCAAGTCGGTGTCCTACTCGAATTTATGCATTAACTCATGGAAATTTTATATCTCACCCCGTTGTTGTTAACTATTTTTCAAGCCCTTAGCTATGGAAAGTTGGAAGTAAGCGTGGCTTCTTTTTGAGTAGCATGGAGTAGTATTAACCCCCAGCCCCTAAGCTCATATTTTTTAGAATCAGTAGAAAGTGGCCCCGAAGCGGGGCTTGTATACACATATTTTTCCCGGGTTCACGAGATAATTAAATAAAAGTAATTTTTTGTTGTTGTCCGATGTGGTAGCCTACTATTCTATTCCCGTAGATTTTATAACTGTATGAGAGTAGTAGTACGTTCCGCATGTGCTTTATTAAAAGATAAAAATAATGGGTCGATGACGTGCTTAGGATGTCGTCCTTTTTGACCCGAGGTTATTTGGTAGGATTGTTGCGGGCCTAGAGATCGGGGTGTGACACGATGGCCTCCCTCTCTCCCCTCCCTTCAAGTATTGGAGACAAATTGGAAGCAAGATTCTGGAAGATCGATGCTTAAAACTCCCTGCCGACTATTTGCCCCTCATCCAAGAAATCCCCTTTATCCTCATTGGGTATCTTCGGATGCAATGAATTGAAATTGATCACAGCCAACCCGCCGTTCACTACTTTTTCTAGGATTCGGTAAGTTGTCGGTTGAAGGCATAAATTTCCTTTCTGTGTTCCGATGAAGATGTTTACATGCTCTGGAGTTTATGGGCAACTTCTTATACTTGTTTGTCTCGTACACAATGCTCGGAGTTCTGGTGAGACTCCCTCCTCCTTCCGTCCAGTCCTAAGACTTGATCTGTTTTTGACGTGCTTGGTTTTCATTCCTGCAGACGGGGCCGCTCGGTGCTTACATTACAAAGAAACTCTGCTTTGGCTGGTTGACCAATTGATCCATAGCACCGATGTCTGGTTTAACTGTGCATCAACTGAAACTACCAGTAAATAATATCTGTTCAGTGCTCACATTTTATTTTGGGTCCTGTCGTTGTTGTCCTCTTATAGTTTCCGATGTTGCAATTACAGGTACTCTACAGATCGCGAGGCTGCGGTGATGATACTCATGGCAGACCTGTCATATGTGTAGGCTGAAGTGACATAATCCTTAGTACTTGTATGCGCGTTGAAATATTGTTCACCGATAGTTCTTTCTTCGACTCCTTTCATGCTCGTCGTATTAAGAGTGGATTGTCTTGGCAGGTTTTTCACTTAAGCACCATTCTCGCGTTGTTCTTCCGTGGAATTGTCGTGTCGCACTGTACATGGCATAACGTGATAGAGAGTTCAAGAGTGACCGCTAAGTATGTCGAATCTACCCACTTTTGATCTTTTCCTTGGACATAATTTCTGTTATTCTCCTGTCAGCTTATGTTCATATCTTCTTGCCAATGAATGCAGGCAAGTTTCTGTCACTGTCATTTGTTGCCAAGATCTTCGTCTTCCTTTACGTTAGAAAAAGATGCGTTAGATATCGAGAAGCCAGGAGCTGTCGGCGATAGTAATTTTAAGTCTGTCACATGTTGGAGGTTAGGGTTTTAGAGAGTAGGGAATGTTGCTTGAAGTATTACACCAAGAGACGTCAAGTTTGGAACGTTCATTAGTGTTCTCTCCAGGCGTAGGGCGAACCCTAGAGTTATATGCAAGCTATTGGGCCCCAGTATATAGGCCCATTAACCATGCATTCACATATTAGGCTTGTATGTGAACATATTATTTATGGATTATATTAACAATATATCCAACAATCTCCTCCTATGTTCACCATACAAAGACAATCCAATACGGTGTTAAGTGTAATGTTCAAACAAACATGAATCATCCACATTCAATCCAAATAGTGAACCAATGTTATCATGAATACGTTGCCGAAATCGGAATATTAAAAGTTTCATATTCGATCCGAACTCATCCAAAATAAATCTCGAAATCAGTCCACAATCAACATATGCATAAAAGTCAAGTATAAGTAGGCTAGTCAAAATAGTTTAAGGCCTTACAAATACAAGAAATGAGCAGAAAATGTTCACAAAATAGAGATAACAAAATGTAAGTCTCAAATAAATGGACTCAACCAAAATGGGCAATAGCGGTGAAATGTCAAGTCCCCACATTCTTTAAATGATTTGTAACCATTCATTCGTCAAGTAGATCATCCTGGTCAGACTCCACTCAATAAGCTCTCCTCCATTTCGCCATCCCCTATAGAATATCAAATATGAATTTCATATTAACATGAATTCAATCATTTGAACAATCTACTAAAGTGTCTAGTTCTACTAAAAGAACTTAGCACCACAACATTAGGCAAAGAAGAACATATATTGATGTCCATAAGGCATCATAACATCATGTTCATAAGCATCAAGACAGTTTCATAAAAGATGAACAAGGCCTAAACAGTTTTAAAATTACAAAGAGCCACCATCATGAAATGTCAAGTTTCAATTAAGAACAAGACCAACAGGCTTCTTATGCAAACAACTATTTCTATGTTTCAATTTGGAATGTCACAATCATCGATTCCTTAAAGTCAAATAATCTCGCATCAAGTTTGGAATGGGATCATTTAACCAAAGGATAGTCCAACCTAGTTAGATTGTATCATCAAGTTTGGAATGACACAAGCTTTCCAGGAAGAACCTTTGAATTAGGTAGAAATCGTCTTCATCAAGTTTGGAATGAGACAACTCACCCTTTTCAAATTAGTCGAAGCAACCATGAACATCGATGAAACACATAAATTGTGCTTATCGGTTTGGCCAATAAAGGAAGATTCGATAATTCAAAACACACAATTAGAAGGTAAGTAAATGATAATTAAGACTTGTCTACACGCCTTTAACCCCATTTCCCCACTTGTTTTGAATAATCGATCTTTGGGCAATCCTTTTGTGAGAGCATCGGCCATATTATCCTTCGATCTCACATCGATCAAGGTGATAACTCCTTATTCTCTTAGATAATTTAACAATGCATGTCTCAATCTCACATGTCTTCTCTTTGAATTAAAGAGAGCATTTTTGACGACTTGGACAGTTGCTTGATTATCACGAACGAGGCTTAAAGAATTAATCTTTAACCGAGTCAAAGGAATATCCATAATCGATTCTTTATCCACTCGCCTCTTCGCCGGCTGAAGCTAAAGCAAAAAGTTCCGATTCCATAGACGACAATGCAATACAAGTCTCGTCTTTTGGATTTCCAAGTAATAAAGCTCCACCCAAAGTGAATATATATCCACTAGTGGACTTACTATTTCTAATTTCGAGCACCACGAGGCATCGAATATCCATCCACAGTTGGAGGAAAACCAGAGTAACATAGAACATAATTTTTGGTACCTTGAAGGTATCTCATCAGCCTACCGAGGGCATCCCAATGCTCTTTACTAGGATTACTAGTGAAACGACTTAGCATGCCAACCGCAAAGGCGATGTCCGGTCTAGTGCAACTCATAGCATACATGAGACTACCAATCGGTTTCGAGTACTTTAACCGATCCACGCTGGTCCCTTCATTATGACTCGGTCTTTTATTATAATCATATGGTGTCTCACACGGTTTGCACTCACTATATCCCCAGGTAGAAAGTAGTGCTCAATATAATGAGTCCGGCTAAGGGAAATAACTTGCCTTTCAAAGCTTACTTTCATACCAAGAATGGTATTAGCAATACCAAGATCTTTCATGTCAAATTCTTTAGCTAAAGTAGCTTTCACGTCACTCACTACTGAGAATGATCGGAGCCAAGAATTAACATGTCATCAACATACAAACAAATGATGACTATCTTATTTGACATAAAACGATGGTAAAGGCATTTATCCGAATAAGCTGGATTGAAAGCCATAACTCTTTACCACTTTGTCAAATTTAAGATGCCACATCTTAGGAGCTTGTTTAAGACCGTACAAGGATTTGTTCAATTTACAAACCTTGTTCTCAAGACCTTTCATGACATACCCTTCCGGTTGTTCCATGTAGATCTCATCATTTAACTCTCCATTTAGGAAAGCTGTCTTTACATCCATTTGATGCACTACAAAGTGTTCAATAGATGCCAAAGCAAGAAGAATTCTTATAGTTGATAGATGACACACAGGTGAATAGACATCAAAATAGTCTATTCCACTCTGTTGTTTATAGCCTTTAGCTACTAAACGTGCTTTGTATCTAGCTATTGATCCATCATTATTCAGTTTCTTCTTCAATACCCACTTACACTATATACCTTTAGCCCCTTTTGGCAAATTGACTAGCCGCCAAGTGTGGTTACGTAATAGAGCACTCATTTCATCATCAATGGCTTCGCCTACGTAGAGATTCCCTAGATCTCATTGCTTCCCGATAGGAAAACGGATCATTCTCTAGATGGTAAGTGACAAAGTCCTCACCAAAATTTTTGGGAACTCTTTCTCGTATAGATACTCTAATTGGAATTGATTCAACAACCATCTGTGTGGGATTAATGTCGAAGGGCCTGCTTCGATTCTACATGAGATTCTAAAATTATATCTCGTAGATCCAGAAACATTCAAGCCACGATCTCCGAAAAACTTATTCTCGAAAAATTCTGCATCTCTAGATTCTATTACTTGTGTTAGTAGATAGATCCAAAAACCTATCTGCAGCACTATCTTCTCGCACCGTCTAGATATACACAAGTAATGGTTCTAGGTCCCACCTTAGGTCTCTTAGGATCTTGTAGCCTTACATAAGCAATACAACCCCATGTCTTAAGAGTATCATATCTACAAGGACGCTTATGCCATATCTCATAAGGTGTCGAGACAACTTAGAGTGTGGCAACCTTGTTCGAGAATGTGATTAGCGATTAGAACTGCTTCTCCCCGATAGGGAGAAAGGCATGCCAGTTGTAAGTAACATGGAATTTAACATTTCGATCAACGTTCTATTTTTACGCTCGGCAACACCATTTGACTGGGGTGAGTAAGGAGCGATGGTTTCAAGTATTATGCCCTCTGAAGCACAAAATTCCTTGAACCCCGTCATTGTATATTCTTCTCCTCTATCACTCCTAAACTTCTAATTTTCAAGTTGAGTTGATTTTCTACTCTAGACTTGAAAATCTTAAACTTTTCAAAAGCCTCATCTTTCGATTTCAACAAATAGACATGACAATATCTAGAAAAATCGTCTATGAATGTTATTAGATACTTCCGACCACCTTTTGTAACATAATTTCTAAAGTCACAAAGGTCGAATGTATTAGCTCAAGAAGTTGTGTGCTTTTAGAAACCGACTTAAAATGTTTTCTAGTGATTTTAGCACATGCACACACTTCACATTTGTCAAATCGAATAGAAGTGTCCAATGGAATATTGTGAGTCTTAGCTAGATGTTGCATTTTCCTGTAGTTCACATGTCCAAGTCTATTGTGTAACAACTTTGGATCAATCGAGTAGAACTCACATGATTTATGCTATCGATATCTAAATTCAACCTATACATACCATTAACCATGAATGCACAACCAAAATAACATGAGTTAACAGATAAAGTTACTCTACCATTCATAGTTGAAAAGGACATACCAGCTTTATCAAGTAAACTCATGGATATCAAATTCTTTTTAAGTAAAGGTACTACTCTAACATGTTTCGAGTTAGTAATTTACCCGAAGAAAGCACCAGTTGCGGTTCCAGCATGACTTACCTTTGCCTCACCACCATTGCAATTTTCCACGGTGTTTTTCACTTCGTAACCTTAATGAGTAAGTTCTTGTCGTTTGAAGCATGACAAGTAGCGCCACTATCCAACCACCACTCGGAAGAGACATCTGGCTTTTCCATTCTTTATCATTCCGATAAAGGCCCGAGGCTCGATTCTCTAATTAGCATATTAGCCTCATTATGTGGTGTGTCATTCTTTGGCTTCTTTGGTAGCTTACACTCTCTGCCCAAATGACCCCACTTTCCACGGTTATGGCACTTGCCCTTCTTCTTTCTTTTGGAGATAGTCTTTTTGGCCTCTAATTGTGAAGAGGATTCACCTTTTGGTGACTTGAACTTTTCTCGAGGTTTATAGGAATGTGAAACTAAGTTGGCAACTGACTTTTGTTGTCCTACTTGTTCCAAACTCTTTCTAGAAATATTTTGATCCTCAATGTGAATATACCTCTTTAATTCATCCAAGTCACATCTGTTCTTTACGTCCGTGCATCTCGGTCTTGAAAGAACTCCATTCAACAGGTAGCTTACTCAACACAAGACCGACAAAGAGATTATCGGACATATCGATTTATCCTCTTTTAACTTGTTCCTCATGTTCTCAAGTTCAACTAACCGAGAGGTAATGCTCAAATTCATATTAAATTTAAAATCAAAGAACTTCTCTGCTAAGAGAGTTTTAGAGAGCCCCTCTTGTTTTTGGAACCGAGCGTTCAAGTGATCCCATATCTCTTTCGCCGTCTTATACTCACTATAAGTCATCGCTAGACGAGGATTTAGAGAAGTCAACAAGTAATCTCTATAGAAATCTTCATCTTTGTTCCATTGATATTCATCCACATCCTTAGTGGTAGATGCAAAATCACTCAATACAAGATAGAATATTTCACGTTCTTTCATGCCAAATTGAACGTGTAATTTCCAACCATGAAATTCAGTAACATCAAATGATTTCAGCTTTATAATATCATAGGAACTATGCGTCGCCATTTTAATTAGAGCAGAGAAATAGAAAGAGTGCACCTTAGAGTCTTCGGAGCTCCCAAAGTCGAATAAAACTTCTAACCTTGGTCAAACTACTGTAGAAGTGAAATTTGCCAAAATAGACCCCAAAAACGTGTCCGGAGCGCCCAAAAACCTTAAGATAGGCTGCCCTCGTTGCTGAAAATTCACCGGAAAAATTCGATGCTACGAAGACCCGGTCTGCTACATACCGGGTTGCTACGATGCCCGATCTGCTACGGTGCCCCGGTTGATACAGTACCGGTTGCTACAGTGCCCCGATCGCTACAGACGGTGCTACGCACCGATCGCTACGACTGCGTGAAATTTCCAGAATTTTTCCGACGGCCGTAACTCCGCCGTCCGACCTCCGATTGACGCGAGTGACCACTCAAAACATTCGTATTGACGAGTAGAACAAAACCCAAGTGGTTTCACCTTCTGAAATTAGCTATATTTCTTGATTTTCTGAATCAAAGATTTCATCCACCGAATCTTCAAACTCGGATCCCAGCCGGCTCCGCCGTTGAAAACGAAGTAAATTATACCCGTGAGTTCGCCTCGACGAGATCTTCAAGTAGACACCTTGCTCCCTCAAATCCGATACACGAAGATAATACTTCAAGATTGTTGGAGGTTAGGGTTTTAGAGAGTAGGGAATGTTGCTTGAAGTATTACACCAAGAGACGTCAAGTTTGGAACGTTCATTAGTGTTACCTCCAACGTAGAGGCGAACCCTAGAGTTATATGCAAGCTATTGGGCTCCAGCCCATATGGCCCAATTAACCATGCATTCACCTATTGGGCTTGTATGTGAACATATTATTTATGGATTATATTAACAATATATCCAACATCACATTCTACATGTACGAGGCGAGGTTGAACAACGGGAATTGTATTTCACGTATTCCTAGCGTCTCGTTTTTCTTCCTTCCTTCCTTCTCGGTCCTGGAAAATCGATCGATGTCAGCTCGATATTGTCGGGACTCGTTCGATTGGAAGAGCCGCCTTCGTTTTGCCCCTTCTGTTCTTATCCGACTAGGCGAGGACGTTCAAGTACGAAAAAGATCAACTTAAAACAGTAGGCTAGAGACATAGAACTTTCTTGCGGATCTTCCTACACGTGAGCTAGTCGGCATGATGGAGTCTCCTAATTTAACTCTGGTTTGTCCAGGTCACAATTTGGTGGCTAGGGCTTATGCATGTCCTGTCTTGTGTCCATGGCACTCATGCTCTAAAATCAGTGTGTAGTTAAATGATATTTTTGGTTTGCAGGTCGAGATTGATTCCTAATTTTCAATTCAATAAATGGTAATTTAATTAGCCAAAATTTAGGTGTTAATACTCCCCCATAAAAAAAAAACCTGTAAAATTATTCCATATCCCAAAGTCTACTATGCCTTGAATACTCATTTATATACCTACATCAACTATGACATACACTTGCACATTTTCAAACCAAAAGCTATCATTGATATCAAAACCATGCTTCCACGCCATCAAATTTTCGACCATTAACATCCCCCAGCCCGGCATCGCTTTTAGGCACCACGACATTAAATCGAGTTTCCATCATTGTGGGGGCATATCGCGGTTCTAGGTAGTAGTTAGGGAGTGAAAGAGAGAACATTTTGTCGAGATATTTCAATGGATTTTGATCGCACAAGGCACATTTTTCCCGGTAACCTCTCAGGACAAAATTTCAAGCCATTGACATTTATGACAGCTTAGCCAATAAAATGAAAATTGGGCTATAGATCTTAACTCTTGCTTTGCCAAATTCAAATTAACGTGTCACATTTGGATTTATCTTAATTAGAGTCTAAGAGAAAGTCTGAAGAAAGGATGGGGCTAGAGTTAACCCTGTTTTAAGCAAAATTATGACATCTCAAATTACATACAAGAACATGAAAGAACAATGCAACTTCTTGAATGCTCCGCAAGTTTAAGAAGGCACTATATTGCCTTTTTTTTTTTTTTTCTTTGGGGGGGAGGATGACCGCATTTTGAATAAGACACTTTTTTTTAAAATTAGCTGACCGAAATACCCACTCTTCTTTAGTTTATTATTTCTCTTTTATCATATCAATCAAGAAAACTAAACTTATTTCTTCCATCTCTCTTATCAATTTTATCAATATAAATACCACGATTACTTCCAGCAAGATATTCTATTATCCGACATCCTCTTGTCACTTGCCTGAAGAAGGTTATCAATTTTTGTTCATGGTCTCATCTTTCAAACTAGAAAAGATATGTATAGGATTAGAACCTTTTATTTATGACAGCCTGTGAAAACATAAGCAATTGCTTATTTTTTATTCAAATAGTTTGAGCCACACACACACACACACACACACACACACACACACATATATATATATATATATATAAACTTTATTTCAAAGTTGAAAAATTGAATTTCGGGCTAACAAATCGTGACCTTGTGGGACTTTTGCCAAAATAAATTTACAGGTTTCTATAGTTAAAGATTGCTCAATTGTGCTTTCCTCTTAGCTTTTTACCTTTTTTTAATTGAAAAATGGGAGTTGAAACTCAAAACTTTAATTACACTTTCTTCACATTAAAACTCACATCACATTATTTCAGAGGAAACTTTGAGCATTTCATAAAGTTTTGATGTAATTGCTATGAGATTAAATCTAAGATTGACATTAATTATTTCTTCATCGAGGAGTAAAACAGCAAGAAGTTCCCTTTTTCTTTACAATTTTTTTAAAATTTTTTGTTAATATTCAGATATGACCTGAAGATTAGCATGTTTACGTTTGAACATGCTTCTTGAAAAATAATGGTTTTTTCCATGTTGGAGAAAAGAGACAAGATTGCTTATTCCCATAAGGAAAAAGAAAAAAAGAAGAAGAAAATATTATAGAATAAATTTTAATAGGAAAAATGATTGGTCATAAGGAATTGGAGCAAAAAAGTGTCATCAACAATATTAGACCAAATCTGAAATTACAAGGATATAGCAGTTAGCTACCTCAAAAAAATTTACTTTTAGTAAAAAAAAAATTACGAAAATAACACATTTCAAGTCTTTTCCATTCTTTTTGTTGTTGTAATTGTAACCTTTGATGACCCAATTTTTAATTTGCTAACACTCCGGGGTTTCTACGCAATCCAAACTGTGGACTACCTAAAATATGCCCTCAAATGAAGACCATTTCGCCGGAATTGACTTCTATTGAAAGTCATTCTTTGATTTTAAAGATAAGAAATATGTCCTGTGATAATTCCAGACAAGATATATCACAAGCATACAATGAAATTACTATTTTATTCAAAACAAATTAGATAGTTCGATCACAAACTTCGTCGGAATTTAATCGTTGACAAAGCTCGTAAAGATAGAGATGTGAGGTCGGAATTTAATTGACGATGTAACAGCGAGGGCTACAGCGAAAATGCACTTTGGCATTTGATCGAGGACGCAAGTTTCAAAACAACGAGTAAATTGCAGGAAAATAAGGATAACTAAGAAAATAATTTGCTGATTTGTGCTTGGGGGGTCTCCAGTTGATGATAACTTGGTATTTATAGGCCTTCTATCATGACTGTATAGGAGCTGTTGTAACGGGAAAATTACATAAAAAGTTCCTCCAAGAAGAAAGGTCACTTGAGTTTTGAGTGGCCTCTAAACTTATTTTGATTATGTGAAGTCACTCCTAAACGTCTCTTTTTTTATTTTTTTAATTTTAGTCATAAATCTATTTTTTTTTATCAATTCAGCCCTAAACATTTTATATTTGTGTCAATTCAGTTCCTTCCAGCCAATTTTGATTGAAAATTTGATGACATGAATGTCTGCCGTCCATCAATCGTCTTACGTGGCATTGCCAATACCGACGTGAAATTTTTATTTTGAATTATTTTTTGAATTTTTCTATCTTTTTTTTTTCTTCTTTGTTTTTCTAGTAGGCCGTCGGCGATTGGGTGAGGGCTTGCGAGCCCTCACCGGGTGTTGGTTAGGGTCACGGCCCTCGCCCAATGGCCGGCCATTAACCATAAAGCAAAAAAGAAAAGAAAGACAGAAAAAATAAATAACAAATAATAAATAAAAAAATTCCACATCAAGCATCGGCATTGTTAAGGAAGATGGTCGACGTCCAAGTTACAATTTCCCATCAAAATACAAAATATTTAGAACATAATTAATAAAAAGAAAATTAAAATTGAATTATCACGGTTAAAATACATTTATAATTTTTTTGATAATTTTTTTCAATTAGGCCCTATTTGGTTCAAAGATTTGGCCAAGGGACTTTGAGAAAATACAAATACCTTTGGGTTAAAGGCCTTTTTCAAAATGCAAGTAATGTTTGGTAAAATGTATCTTAAAAACATATTTGGAAAGCAACTTTGAAGTAAATGTTGTTTGGTGAAAAATGAGCTTTGTAAAGTATTTTTTCTTTTTGAAAAAAAACCGGCGGTAGTGATAGGTGGCGGCAGTGGCGGCGACCGGAGGCGGCGGCTACCGATCTGGGCGGCGGCGGCCGGCGATCGGCGGCGACGACCGGCTATGGGCGACGGCTGCGACCGGTGGATCGGGGCTAGCGCCGGCGGGCGATGGGTGATGGACGGCGACGGCAAGCGAATGTGATAAAATTAAAATAAAAAAAAATTAGTTGCATTTCGTCAAAGTCTTTTAGCAAAGTACTCTAGAGATTTCTTTGGTTAAAGAATTTTGAAGAAAGCATTTGAGATTCAATTAAATCTTCCCAAAGTCGAGTTAAAAAAATAACCAACCACCATTTATATTTGGTCAAGAGATTTTAGAGTTTCAATGCTCATTTTTAATATGAACCAAACATGGACTTTATAACTGTACTTCCGCATCTCCGAAAATGCTGGTCCCGTATTCCCACGTTGTCGGTTGTTTTCTTCAAAGGCCCTACACGTGCCTGAGTCTTGATACCGTCCTTACTTTGAATCGATCTCCTTAGTCAGCACGCTCATCGACCAACTCTGGTCTAACAAGGCCAATCATTTTCCGTTACTTGTCCGTATGTGGCCACATCTTACAACAAAGTCATCGACAACATATAATATCGACTAATCTTATCGATGGCTTCAGCAAATTTTCCGCATAAATACATGCCCCTTATAAAAAGATGGGATATGTTTATTAGAAATAATAAAACTTATCACGAAAGTACAATTAAATCTTAAAATTTATCAAATTGAAGCACTCGAATCTTTCCATTAATATCGTTAATTTATCTCGCAGAAAAGTTGATGCTTTAAATTAATTTTTCTTCCCTGTGTAGCATTTTTTAAAATTTTATTTTCAAATACTTTTTAGATTAATTGAAAAAGGAGAAAAAGCTAATATTTAATTTAAAAAGCTAAAATTGAAAAACAAAAGAAAGAGCAAGGGAGGGCAAGGCCTCGCTAGTGAGACTCGGCCGCTTTTGTCGATCACCTGGAGGGGCCTGCAGATGTTGTCGATCGTGGGCAAGGATGGCCGGCCATCGCCACCCCGGGCTAGACTTTGTCGGTCCCCTCTCCGGGGTCGGCAATCGAGCCATACCAGAGAGGCCCGCCCTACTTGCTCTTCCTTTTTTTATTTTATTTTTTTCAGTTTTAGTTTTTTAAATTTAAATATCAACATTTTTCTTGGTATTCAAATTTAATTGAAATAAATTTGAAAAATAAAATAAAAAATGCCACGTAGAAGAAAGAAATTAATTTTAAAATGTCACATCGATATTTTCGTTAGACAAATTGACAAAGTTAAAGAAGTACTCAATTGCACAAATTTAACAAATTTTAGGACTCAATTACACTTTTTCTATGTTTCAGGATTCGATTGTACTTTCGTAATAAGTTTTAGGACTTTTAGTGAATATATATTTAAAAAAATAAAACTTTGGGACATTTATTTTACGAAAAATGAGTGATTTGAAAAATATTTTTCAAAAAGTGATCGCTTATATCGTTTAGAAAAACAAATAAATGAAATTTTTTTCATTACTTACTAAAATAGTAAGACATAAATCGTTATCGATAATGAAAATATTTTTCGTTGATTAATTTATCAAACGGTATAAATAATCCCTTTCTGAAAAAATATTTTTCAAATTCTTTATTTTTTATAAAATGAACACACCGTTAATTCTTTCAAATATTCCAAAGGCATAGCTAGCTCCAAGTACAAATTGCGTCGGAATCTCCGACGCTTTGTACTACGTGTGCCGTCAGCTAGAATTCCGACGTCTGCTTCCATTCATCTTGTTGTAATGAGGCGACACGTTACCCTGATCAGCTCGCTCCTTTCCGAAGAAAAATGTCGAATCAGCCAAAGATTCAATTTTTATCTTCCCTTCTGGCCATAATCCATCTTAAACCCTAGACCTCAGGACTTCGTCTTCAACCTTCGGGTCGCCCGAATGGCACCCAAGTGTTCCGACGTCACAGCTGCGACTTACATCGCTCGCTTCGACCAGCTACGAAAAGGCGAACATGGTGAAAATTGTTGCCTCGGCATCCTGAACGACATTGGTGGGGATGGCTTTCATCTCGTCTCGGGGCCTTGCTTCAGACATTTCTCTCAGATTCCGAAAGTGTTCGATCGTTGTTTCCCTCGCTCGTGCGAAGAATCCCTGCCTTTCCAACTTCCCTCTGTTTTGGATGTCTGGACCGCCGAGTCGCAGCGGTTCAGGGGATTTCCCTCCTTCGACCCCGAGTTCTACAGATGGTACCTGAGAATGGCGAGTCAAGATCGAATTTTTTCTCTCTGGAAGAAGGCCGGCATCGACAGGGCGCTTCAGTTTAGCTGCTTCGACTGGAATCTGAACTTGGGCCTCTTGGGTTCTGTGATCTGCTTCTGGTCTCCGTCGACGAACTGCTTATTCTTTCCCTGGGGACCTATGTCGATTACCCTTCTGGATGTACATGTCATAGCTGGTTTCATGCCCACTGGCGTGGCGGTGAAGGACATTGGGACCCCGAGATACCTCAAGTCCGTCAATGACAATGTCCTTGCTTACGGGAGCTTCATGAACAGTTTCCGTCGACCAGCTGGACAAGTTGACGATGACGAGCACGCCGCTTTCCTGCTTTATTGGCTCTCCAAGCATGTCTTTTTCGACCCGACAGTTCGGGTGTCTAAGGATCTCCTCGGCATCGCGTCGAGCTTGGCAGAAGGCGTATCGATCGCGTTAGGCCCGGTCATACTTGCTGCATTGTACAGAGGTATCACACACGCCTCTTTGGCTATGCGTGGGAAAGAATCCGGTGCCTTCTCTGGATCCTTTTGGCTTCTTCAGGCTTGGGTTGTCCTCTACTTTCCTTTCCTGTTCTCGAATCGAAATCATGACTTGCCCACGTATAACGACTTGAGCCCACAGCCCCAAGTCCCTGAGTTCATAGGATGTCAATTGCTTAGTCGTCTCCCCTTACCGATTCCAGAGGGCACTTCCCCTTTGACGTATTTTCTTCTAATTCTCTTCGACTTTGATCGAGGCAGGTTCGACTTTTGTCCCTTTAAGTCCGAAAGCTTCTCTTATCTCTATCGGTTTCCTTCTCGGGAAGAATTCGATGATTTCTGGGTTAAGGTGCTTACTCCAGTTGATCTTCCCTTGAGATTGTCTAAAAAGGGAAGGTTCTACCATGGGTTCGAAATATATTTCCCGCATTATTGTGCTAGACAATTTGGATTGGCCCAAGGCATACCCATGCCAATCTATTATTCCCTAGAGTTTCCTTTCAGACAGAAGAGCAAGTATAAATATACTGAAAACAGGCCTTTCAACTGCTGCTCTGAGATTACTAGAATTATACATGCCCGATTTTCTGCCGATGAATTCAGTCCTGATCCGAAACCCACTCCTGACTACAATCAGTGGTGGGGACTTTATTACCATGGGCATTTTAGAAATGCCGGGTCTGCTCTCACAAGGATAAAACCTTTTGCTTCTCGTATAAAAAAGGAAATCGGTTGGACAAGGAGAGCGAGATGAACTCTATAGGCTGCAATCTGTTGAACATAAACTGTTGAAGATTGAGGACAACGAAGGATCATCGGACAGCCCGCCAATGTCCACTGCCCAAGTTCAATCTCCTCGGACACTCTCTCAGAAGAAGAAAAGTAGGGCAATGAAAGGAAAAGGTGACTGCTCTGCTCTATGCTGTCACTGATCTATGTTCCTTGTTTCACTTACCTTGCCTTCATATTACAGCGGTTTCCCAACCGACCACTCCTTTGTGGACCAGAAAGAAACGGTCAACGGGAACCGAAATTACAAAGGCAAAAGAGATGGAAGAAGTTCCTCGTTCTAGGAAAAAGAAAAGGGTGCTATTTACCTCGACTAGCACCGGTGACGATGTCGAAGAGATTGAAAATATTGCCAGTGCTGCTAGTTCAAATCCCTCTTTCAGTGCTGACGATGTTACTACGGGTCCTGAGGGCACAATTGTTCGTACCGATGAGTCACCTGAAGCCAGAGAAGTGCCTCTCATTCCCAGGACAGAATGCAGTCTTCCCTCTTCTTCCCTCGAGGGTGCATCACTAGTCTCCGTTCCATCTTCTTTGGCTGGACATGGTGAGTCCCATGTATCTCAATGCAGTCTTGTTAGTTGATGCACGGATCAACTATTGTTGAGCATCATCAATATTGGTTTGCATAGGTTCGACAGATCCCCAACTGACAATCACATCTGCCACAGATGAGATGAAAAATCCAAACCATCTGGAAGGGGTTACTGATGCTCTTGGTCATGCTTTGTCGATCCACTCTCCCTCTGTTCCTATGCTGCTTCCGGCACCTCCATCCAGTCAAACCGACGAAAATTTCGTCAGTTCTAGCATTAGGGGCAGGCTCATTCTTGAAGAGCTCTCTAAGGTTCGTCATCTTGAAGCTGCCAGTTGTGACACCTTGGCATCTGACTCTTCATCTGCGCAAATGGGCTGAATTTTTTGAGCTGTCCATAGGAGCCTATTCATCGCTTGCAGCTAATCCCATCACTGCCGATAGGGTTAAAATTTTGCTAGAAGAGCTATACAATGACAACATCCAATTCTCGAAGTCTCCCCAGTTCAAGGAACGTCGCAAAATCTTCTTGGAGCAATTCCTTGGTGGTATGAAGACTTACCGGTACGACAAGGGAAAGGTACGACAAGGGAAAGATCACCGCTCTGATGGCCTTAGAAGAGATATGCCTACAGTCTTTTGCTTCCATTATGGAACTTGAACAGTCATTGCAGGGCAATGTAAATACCTTACAGACTCTGATCGATGAACAAGTCAATCTTGACACTGAGGAAGCTGAGCTAGAGAAACGTCTGGCAGATGCTCGCCATCGTCGCGGACTTGTGGCTGGTGAAATATCCCAAGTAAACAGGACCTTGGAATGTGACCGTGATACCCTCGAGATGCTAACTCCTAGGAAGTCTCAGCTGGCCAAGGAATTAGCTGATCATTGATATGCCAAGAGTAAGCTGGTGGTCCACAATGGTTGCTTAGACGTCGACATGTCGAGCTTCCACAAGGAAGCAATGGACTTTGTGAATAGTTTGTAACTTTTCAATAATTGTGCATTCTAATGGAAAGTCTGCCTTTGCTCACTTCCTTTCTTCAATGTTTTGCCGACTCTGAGAAGCACTCATCAGTGCACAAAACTTCTTTGTCGATTATCCGCCTAAGCATGACTAACTTGTCTTGACCGTGTGACGCGAACGACGTGGTATTTTGAGCTCTCTGAATATCTGCCGTCTATTATTTGTCTTTTAAGGCTGGAAAGTGTTCACCTGATCCCTTTTAAACTTCCCTCTGCGAGTGGCGGTTTGTGAGCATTTCGTCAATGAAGCCCTATCACGAAGCGTCAAGTAAGTTATTCGAGGTAGTCTTTATTCAAACTGATCCCCAGGCGATCTTTATCCAATCTGTTCCCGTTTGAAACTCCGGCCAGCACGAATTGGACTTCAAGAGAGCGCGGACTTGGCCGCGGTCACAAATCCGAGTGCGTGTCTCTCCCTTTATTCTTCTCTCAATTTGTTTAGTATCTATTTCTCTTGTTCTTTTCTGTTTCTCTCTTCTTCTTTTTTTATTTTAGAAATAATGCTTTATTTGTCGACTAAAATTCAGATGTCAAAAAAAAAGCCCGGCGACAGGTTGGGAATGGCGGCAAATCTCCATCTCCGATCACGATGACGACGCAGGTGGTGATCATTTGCTGAATCAGTAATAGATTTGATTTCTGAATTCCGAGTGCTTATTTTAAGAAAAGATGAATTTGCTCGATGAGATAGCTTATGCGCCATTTTGGGTGCGTTTATTGTTTGTTTCAATAAGGTTTAACTATGAATTTTACTGTAGCAAATTCAGATTTATCTTGTGAATTAGGAAAATATAATTTTCATCGTATTACCTGTATAAATCGCGCGATTCAATATTTCATATTATCGATTGGAAATAAAAATCAGCGTGTGCTCCATGTGAAATGTTACTATAATTAGTTAAAACCAAACAATACTTTATGGGCGCGCGATTTTTTCACTTCTCTTTTGCCTTTGACACTCCTTACTCTAATGTTTTGGTGATATTATTTCTTGTTTGACCCATCACTTCAATTACAATTCTACAAAAGTAATCTGCTTATTTTATTTGACCAACTCGTTGTTATTTTGTTTCTTTTTATCTCATGCGGGTCCCACTTTCCTTCTTCTTCTTCAAGCTTTTTTTTTTCAGCTGCATGCAATTCTCCTGCTCGTCTCACGTTTAACAGAATTCTTTCGCAATTCAAGCAATTTTCTTGACCTAGGATGTCGTATTGCTTTTCTGAATTTCAATTTTACAGTCCTACAAAATTTCACAATTGGCTTACATTCGCATTAATAAAAATTGAATGCACAAAGACAAGGTAAACATACATTGGCAAATATTGGAAGTGTCTCACTCCAAAGATCAAGGTTCTATCAGGTGTTCTTAGCCTTATAGGTTCATATGCTTAGGAAAAACGCTTACACATGAACTTAAATCGAAAAATCATAGTTAACTCCGAAAAGGTCCCTTTAGTAGTCCTAAAGAGATATGAATAGAACCATACTATTTTAAATTTCTGAAAAAAAAATGCAGCTCCTGAGAAAAGGAACTCGTTCAGGAGATCAATGTTGAGCCCAATTCCAATGCCACTGAAAGTGTGGAGGATGATGGGTTTGGCATCATTGATATTCACCTTCTCAATGCCCTGCAACTTGAAGAGTAGGAAGACATGGAAAGAAAATACTGGCCAGCAAGAGAGAAAAAAGAGAGACGACAATGGTGTCGCAAGAGCTGAGAACGTTAAAGACATAGGGAAGAAGAAGAAGAAGAAGGAAAATGGGACCTGCAAGGCGAAAAGGCAGAAACAAAATAAAAAAGAATTAACCAAATAAAATAAGGGGGATTGTTTTTGTAGAATTATAATTAAAGCAGTGGGCCACACAAGGGATAATATCTTCAAAGCTAAATGAGGAGTGAAAAAAGCGTCACCCTATTATTAATTGTTTTTTTGGTCGGAACCGCCCTACTTTATTCACCGCATTTTGTAACGCGCATTTAGACCTCACATATTGCCACATCAACATAAAATTACCATGACATTACTGACATATCATCATAAACCATTTGGTGTAGTATCATTATTAATATGTTGTAATAACAAATATTAAGTCATTATTGTCATGTCATCACATAATTGCCGAATTGTCTCGTGATATGGTCATATCCTCGCGTTACAGCCATGAATCCGGCTCGGGGCAAGCTTCTTAACAAAATTGACTTAAACTTGTAGTTCAATTTTGTAATGAGCGCATCCAACATCTGCCAAAATAGATAGACTTAAATATAAAAGAACAAATATATTCATGTAAAAAAAGGTTTACTCTTCTCAATCTGAAACGTAAATGATTATTTCATTTGAGATGATTTGTTTTCTCATATGCTTCAATTTTCCGAGGGAGACAAAAAGCCTAAAAGGTACTACTAAAAGTCTAATTCTAGCGCGGGTCGATCTTGCTTTTATAAGTTTCATTATTTCTGAAAGACATATTACTATGTTGCATCGAGAAAATTCCTCAACATGAAGAAAAAAAAAACTTACTATAGGTGTAAATTCCATTGGTGATTATTGAAATTTATTTGAATTTGCTGTTTCACCAATGGATTCAACTTCCAACCTTTCGCAATTGATGCACTTCCGTCGAAGTCTAACCAATTTTTCAATGTGCTAATGTGACAAACGCGTGGCTGATTTTAAATGCCGCATCATTGCAATGGTGAGCACCATGCACGATGGCCGCATTTTTGGGGAAATTGGCCAAATTCGGGCCAACAGGACTTCAATTGAAAATAAACAAATAAAAGAGTAAAAAAAATTTAAAGTTAGTGCAATGGTTGATTTAAATAGAAGTTCAATGACTTAAGTGAAAGTTTCAATAAGATATAGTAAGGGCGGATGAAAATTACCCTTTTATTAGAGGCCCCAAGTTCGAATTCATACAAATCTACGATAATTGTAAAGCATACTTTTTAAGTTTGGTGTAAACCCTCGTGTTAACAGAATCATGTTCCTCCGCAAAATCAAATCAGCAACAATCAAGCTCCACTAAATCAGATATCAATTAGCAACAATCAAGCTCCACCAAATTAAATACCAGATTTTCCTCTTTTGCTTCAATAATCAAATCAGATATTTAGTTTCCATTTGTGATCTAGTTTTTCATTTGTGATTCCTCAATTGTAGATATTGTTCATCTTGTAAAATCCTATATATACACGTGGTTGTATCAATGGAACGACAGACAATAGAAAAAGATTTTATTCATTCCTCTTTCTTCTTCTTCTTCTTTTTACGAATACTTCTTTCCCTCGTCATCATGGCTTCTAATAATTCTAACATGGTATCGGAGCAGTCTAATGAAAGCTCTTGATCCAACACAAACTCAATTCCTCCCCCTTCGACATCCAACCTTCATTTTGGATCCCCCACCTACCATAGGGGAGAAGCTCATTGGACAAAATTACCCAATCTGGAAAGCTCAAATTTCTTCATACCTACAAACAGCCAACCTCCTCTCCATTCTTGATGGCTCGAACTGGCTCCTCCGCAATACATTCCACAAGAATCCAACAACACCACACTGGTTCTTAATTCGAAATACAAGGCATGGCGAATCCATGACTCGATTGCAATGGGGTGGATCCTCAATTCATCCACCTCCCCGTTGTCGCACAATTGACGAACCACACCAAAGAGCAGCAATCTAGAAATACCTCTCCCGAGTTCTATGTAGCATAATCAACAACAAGGGCATCGACTTTGAGGCTTCAATTTCAATCGATTACTAAGGGAAGCCGCACAATCACGTAGTTCCTTCAAGAGGCAGCAACCATCGCAGATCAATTGGCCACTATTGGAGAACCTCTCTCGGCCAACGAATACCACACACATCTCTTTCGTGGTCTTGGCCCAGAATTTTCCAGATTAGACACAGCAATCTCTGTTGTCTCTCAATCGCCGGCACTCTCACGCGACGCACTTCACGGATTGCTGCTTCAACATGAAGGAAGACTAGAGTTGAGCAAAGTGACCTCCAATGCACCTCTACCTGCTGCTTTTGTGTCTCACCGCACACGATTTACATCTCAACAGCCTAAAGGAGGCCCTCAAAATTTTAATCCATCAAACGCAAGAGCATCCAACACTAGCCCACTCCTACCGACACCAACGGGGTCTCCCAACTATCGATCGTTTGGTGGAGGTGGCAAGCTACGCAACACCGGGCCATTCTTAGATATGCCGCCGCCAAGGTCATTGAGCCAACAATTGCGGGGAGCGCTTTAATCCCCAGTTTGTGACACCACCACCACCTCGGGCAAATTATTCAACCCTAACAGGAACGGCTCAACCAATGGCCTATTATGCCCCTCCTAATAATCCACCTTCTTCCATCGATATCCAATCTTGGTATCTAGATTTCGGGGCCACCCACCACATCACCAATAGCGTTTTCGGCCTTTCTCAAGTCACTCCATATACAAGGAACCAACAATTGACTATGGGTGATGAAGTTTCTCTTCCCATCACTTACACAGTACATTTGTGCCTTCATCGGGTCCTCAATTCCGTCTTTTCGATGTCTTGGTTGTTCCTAATATCACAAAAAATCTGTTGTCGGTTTCTAAATTTTCTCGCGATAAAAATTGTGTTTTCTTATTTTACCCCTGCCTCATTTGTTGCTCTATGTGCTCATACTTGGTCGGGTATTCCTCCGAGGTCATCTTGAGAATGGTCTTTATCGGATCTCCACCTCGACATGTCTCCTTCCGCCTTTCTTAGTTCCTTCAATTCGTGGCATCAACGCTTGGGTCATGCGTCATCAAATAGAATAGCACGTCTTCTCCAAGTCCACTCAAACTAAATTTTACAAGTCGTCTCCCTCGCATTGTACGGCATGTGCTCTTTGTAAGAGTAAACGCCAACCCTACCCCCCTTCCCCGTCTAGAGCTAAATTTCCTCTTGAACTAGTTCACTTTGATGTTTGGGGCCCGTCCCCGGTCACTTCGTTTTGGGATATAAATATTATGTCTATTTTATCGATGATCATTCCAGATTTACTTGGTATTATCCCTTTATCACTCGTGATCAATTTGCAAACATTTTCAAAGCTTTCCACAAATTTGCAGAAACTCAATTACAAGTGTCAAATTCGGACAATTCGGTGTGATGGTGCACTAGAATTTCGCTGTTCTACTAAAGTGCGTAACCATCTCCTCCAACATGGTATACATCAGCGAGTATCTTATCCCTATGCCTCATTTCGAATGGCACAGCAGAGCGCAAACACCTCCACATTGTCGAGACAGGCCTCATGCTTATGTCTCAAGCGTAAGTTCCCTACCGGTTTTGGGAGTATGCCTTTGAAACGACGGTACATCCGATCAAGAAGACTCCGACTCCTCTCCTCAACAATCTCACTCCCCTGGCGACACTATTCAAAACACCATCGAGATATTTCCCACCTCAAAGTTTTTGGGTGTACAGTTTTTCCATATTTACGTCCCTATGCTACTCACAAGCTTGTCCCCCGATCTCAACGCTGCATCTTTCTTGGCTATCCTCCGGAGTACGAGGCTATCGATGTTACTGTCCACAAACGGGTAAATTCTTCATTGCTTGCGATGTGGTTTTTGATGAGCACACCTTTCCATTTGGAGATCCACCTTCTCCACCACCATGCTTTGCTCCTCCACCTACAAATGTTGTATCGCCTCTACCTCCGACGGACAATTCAACTGCCCTCCACATATGCAAAGTAGTAGATTCCGACTACGAGTCCACATCGTCTCTCTCACCAACTTCATCTATAGCTCCCTCCACGACTCCGGAGCTCGACACTTTCAACTCTTCTACTTCGGCCACTTCCACCTCGGTTCCAAGACATCCCATGGTCACTCAATTGAGAGATGGCACAATTCATCGACGAACACTCACAAAAAATCAAGCTTTTGCTTTGACTGCTAGCACACATACTCCCGTTAATCCTACTTGCTTCACGCAGGCATCCCGGGATCTAAATTAGCGAGCGATTATGGCGGTAGAATATAACGCCTTAATAAAAAATGGAACTTGGGAACTTGTACCACCACCTTCTCATGTCCGCCCTATCGGCTGCAAATGGATTTTCAAAGTCAAGCTCAAGTATGATGGCTCCCTTGAAAGGTACAAAGCTCAACTAGTCGCTAAAGGCTATCACCAACAACCAGGAATTGACTATATGGAGACATTCAGCCCAATAGCAAAACTAGTCACCATTTGCACAATCCTTGCCTGTAGCTTACTCTAGAGTGTGGCCCATTCATCAACTAGATGTCTCTAATGCTTTTCTTCATGGCCACCTATCTGAAGAAGTTTACATGATGCAACCGCAAGGATTTATTGATCCCTAACGTCCGACTCATGTCCGCCGTCTTCGACGCTCTCTCTATGGTTTGAAATAGGCGCCGTGTGCGTGGTACCAGCGGCTCAGTCCATATCTCCTCAAAATCGGGTTCCGCTTATCTACTGCGGACTCCTCTGTTTTCATTATGCATAATTCCCATTACAATATTTTTTTTTGCTTGTATACGTGGACGATATCATCCTAACAGGGTCACCTCAAGCTCCTCTCGCAAGCATTACTCAACTCACTCCAAGGTGAATTTGCCATCAAGGAACTCGGACCCCTTCACTATTTTATGGGAATGGAAGTACAAAGAACATCCACCGGCCTCCTACTTAATCAAGCCAAGTTCACTCAAGAGATCTTGCAGCGGTCCAAGATGACCGAAGCTAGAGTTGCACCTACTCCTTGCACCACTAATTAACCGTTATTTGCTTGATCCAAGTGATCCTATATCTGATCCCGTGCTTTATCATAGCATTGTTGGAGCTCTTCAGTACCTCACGCTAACACGTACGATATAGCTTACTCTGTGAACATTGCCTGTTAGTTCCTTCATGCTCCCACCACCATGCATTGGCAAGTCGTCAAGCGAATCCCGTGCTATCTTACCGACACACCACAAAGACAGATTGTACCTCACCCGGATGTCATCCACAGCTCTCTATGCATTCTCCGACGCCAACTGGGCCGATGATACGAGACGACCGACGTTACGTTGGTGGCTTCGTATCTTTCTTGGTTCCAACCTTATTTCCTGGAGTTCTTGCAAACAATGAAGATTTGCTCATTCTAGCACGTAAGAAGAATACAAAAGCCTAGCGAGACACCACGAGATGAGCTCATTTAGATAGAGTTTCTTCTTCGTGACCTTAGGGCACTACCTCCACATCCGCCCACTTTATGGTGTGACAATCTCTCGGCCATCTATCTCACTTGCAAATCCAGTTTTCCATGCCCGCACAAAGCATGTGGAGATTGATTTTCACTTCATACGGGAACACTTGGCACGCCGTCAACTCTCTATTCATTATTTCTCATCCGTTGATCAACCAGCGACATTTTTACCAAAGGACTCTCATCGACCAGGTTTCGGATGCTACGGTCCAAGTTGACTTGTGGGGGGATGTTAACAGAATCATGTTTCTCCACAAAATCAAATCAGTAATAATCAAGCTCCACTAATCGATATCAATCAGCAACAATCAAGCTCCACCAAATTAGATACCAGATTTTCCTCTTCTCGCTTCAATAATCAAATCGGATATTTAGTTTCCATTTGTGATCTAGTTTTTCATTTGTGATTCCTTAATTGTAGATATTGTTCATCTTGTAAAATCCTATATGTGCACGAGGTTGTACTAATGGAAAGACAGACAATAGTAAAAGATTTTATTCATACCTCTTTCTTCTTATTCTTTTTACGAATACTTCTTTCCCTCGTCATTATCACTTCTAATAATTCTAACACCTCGTATTTACAAGAGGTTGTTTATTTTACCATCCTTTATTATTTTGTCGGGATCGAATATTATAATCAAACTCTTATCACCCGCCAAATAGATTAAAATAATTCGAGACTTGACATATCCACTAATTTGCATCACTCGTTCGCTAACCCACAAGATGATAACCATGCACTATTTTCAGGGCACCTTGCCACAAAGCTCTTATTTCATTATGCCTTTCTATAAATATTTAATATTCAATTTACCATGTGAAATTTTTTCCATGATTCTTGCATGCTCAATTTGATTGTTCACATTCACACACGCTTTTATTGTCCGCTGTATAGAGTGAACTTTTCGTTTTATTATACAAACAAGAGCATCAAAGCAACACGGGCATGCTTCGGATTAGGGGTGTGCAAACGGACCGGACCGCCCGGACCAGCTTGAGACCGGCCCGGACCAGCCGGGTTGGTCCGGTCCTTGAGGTGGATGGTCGGTCCCCGGTCCCAATAAATGGGACCGGTGGATCGGGTGGTCCGATCCTCGGGTTTCTTGTATTGGGCCCGGACCGGACTGCCAATAATATATAATTATTCATATATAAATATATACAATTGCAAAAAAAAAAAATTGAAAACAAAACAGAATAATAAAAGTACACTGCCCATTTTTTCCCAACCTTGCACGGTCACACTCTCCTCCTCAAGACTCTCTTTTTAGTCTTATTTTCCATCTTGTTTTTTCCTTCGTAAACCACACCAGGAGCGCTCGGCCTTTCTTATTTCCGAAAGGTAAAAATAAAAGCCCTTTTGTTAACCTAATTTTTCGTTTTCGAAATCAGAATCCTCTCAATCTCAATCTCACTCTCACGCCGCCTCTCTCCGAGTCCTCTCTTATTTGTCTACGCTCGCCTTCGCCGCTCCACTCGCATCTTGCCTTCGCCTCTTTCCTCGCTTCTCTCACGGTCCCATCTCTCGCTCGTCGGACGACAATCGGCGAGACCTATTGCAGATTAGAGAGCTCGATTTCGAGGAGTTGCGGGTCGAGGAAGTCGAGGACGCTCGGGACTCGTCGGACGACGATCGGCGCACCGCGTAAGCATCAACATCTCCCTCTTACTTCATGCTATTTCAGTAGGTTTTTTCGAATCGGTGCAAGAAGCTGTTTGCGTTTGCTCACGGTGGTTTTTTGTGTGTGTGTGTCGAGATTTGTATCCGTTCATGTTCAATTGTATGCTAATCCTGCGAGGTTTTGGTGTGTGAACTTAATTTTAATTGAGATGCTCCTTTGAAGTAGTACGTAGCTTCGGTATGTCCGTGTGTCTTGTTATTGTCCAGTTACCGGTTAGATTAGTTCTTGGTCCCAGGATTAGCTTAATCCTATATGTGATTTGTTGCGATTTTTTTCCCTTTCATTCAAGTGTGGTTTACCACCCCCAAGATTGTGAAACCGACTAGAGTCGACTTATCCTTCATCTTCCTTTATACGGTTTTTCTCTGGTCGGGATTATTGCCGTTAAGTTTATATTGCAATCTAAGAAGCATTGAGAACATCTTTGTATCTAGTAGTCATAATAAGTAATTTTCTCCCTGTACCTAATCTCAAGTGCATTCATGCGATTCTTGTTATCTACATTCTCGAGAAAAAGAAGAGAACTCTTTTATTTGACAGCCTATCTTTACTTGTTAATCCCTTCATTAATAACCATTATATCTGCAAATTTCCTTTTTAAAGATGTAAGAGATGAAATTATTTTGTAATCAAATGAACCCTTGTATGCTTTATTGTCTTTGCTGTAGAGTTTTTACTTTATATCTAATTTATGTTGTTCTTGATTCAGGTGATCAATTTACATATCAATGGAAGGGCAACAATCTAATGATATGCCAAGTATTCGGACATGGACTCATTAGAACATGAAGGTGAAGAAGATGACCTCGTAGAGGCGTTTGATTCTCGACAAAGTATCTCATGATTGTCCTAATCCTAGTAAACAAACTTCAAAAGCATGGACTCACTTTCGTAAAGGAAAAAAGGAGAAACAGGGAATTCAAGTGTTCCGCAAGTATTGTGATACCAAGTATATATACACTGTTGTTAACGGTACTTCTACTATGTTGAAGCACTTGAATAGGTGCGAAGAGCCCTCGTAATATAGATAAGAGGCAAAAATTGTTTGCCGCACGTAAGACTCAACTGAAAATGAGAAATACTACTAGTACTAGTACTTGGTGATGGTAGTGGTAATGTCTTATCGACATGGAAATTTGACATGGAACGATGTAGGAAAATGCTTGTCCGTATGATTATAATGGATTAACAACCTTTTTCGTTGGTTGAGCGTGTCGGATTCCGCGATTTTATCGGTGAGTTACAACCCCTCTTCAATCACATGTCATGGTTTACAATGTCTAGAGGTTGCATGAAGTTGTATCTTGGTGAAAAAATAAGTTTGAAGACTTACTTTCACAAGTTGAAGTCTAGGGTCGCACTCATGACCGATACATGGATTTCCTCTCAAAACTTGAGCTATTTATGTCTTACTGCACATTTTATTGATGATGACTGGAAATTAAACAAAAGGATAATCAGTTTTGTGGTGGTCACTAGTCACAAGGGCAAGGACATTGGGAGATGGTTAAGAAATGCATCTATGAGTGGGGAATAGAGAGCAAAGTGTCAACAATCACTGTGGATAATGCTAGTTTGAATGATGTAGCCATTGATTTTTTGAAAAAGAAATTATCAAAAGACAAGCTGTTGATATTAGATGGTGGTTATTTACACATGATGTGCACAGCTCATATATTAAATTTGATTGTGAGGGATGGTTTAAAGGAGGTACATGAATCTATTTCACGTATTCGAGGCGCAATTACCTATGTGAAGGGTTCTCCCAAGAGAGCTGAAACATTCAAAATTTGTATTGAGAGCGCAAGGATCACTTATAAGGGTTCGGTTTGTCTCGATGTCCCTACAAGGTGGAACTCCACTTATCTCATGTTGGACATTGCCTTAAAGCTAAGAAAAGCTTTTGAAAGAATGGAAGAAGAGGATCATTGTTATGTGACTGAGCTTGAGAATGAACATCCTAAAAATGATGATTGGGAAAATGCCAAAGCTCTTTCCATATTTTTGAAGAAGTTTTATGATGCCACTAAGGAGATGTCCGGGACTTTGTATATCACTTCAAATGATTATTTTATTGGGATAGCTTCTTTATATAGATCTCTGAAACAAGAGGAAACGGCTTTGATTCCTAGGGTGAAAGATATGGGCTGCGAAGATGAAGGAAAAATTTGATAAATATTATGGGAGTTTCGAAAAAGTGAATATGATGGTGTTGATTGCGGTGATATTGGATCCAAGAAAAAAGATGCATTATATGCGGCGTTCTTATAGACTTATCTATGATGATAGTGCGAAAGTTGATGAGAGTTGCGATAATGTGAGAATTGCCTTGGAACGCTTGTTTTGTTGTTATGAGAAATCTTATCTTGGTTCTTGTAACAAAAATTTGGGTGCTCAACGTGTGATCGCTACTGCTAGTAGTAGTACTAGTAGTAAGGATCCTCATTATTGCCCCGATGAGGATAGTCAAAAGAAGCTTGGTTTCGATGATTGGGACACGAAGCTGGAGTTCGAGTACCCCGATGAAGAGGACCAACTATTGTCCAAAGCAAACAAATCCGAGCTCGATAAGTATCTTAAAGCCGAACGTGAAGAAGGTTGTAATCTTAACCTTTTGATGTGATGGAGCACTGCTGGCCTAAAGTTCAAAATACTTTCTTTGATGGCTCGAGATATTTTGGCTATTCTCAGTAACAACTGTTGCTTCGGAGTCGACTTTTAGCACATCCGGTCGTGTACTTGATAACTTTCGAAGTTCTTTGACTCCTAGAGTAGCGGAAACTTTGATTTGCACCCAAGATTGGTTGCGAGTGGTTAATAAGCCAATTAATGTTGAAGAGTGCATTGTGAATGCGGAAAAGTTTGAGTGTGGTAAGTCATTGATATATATTTTTATATTGTTATTCTTTAGTATAACTAAGAGAGTGCTTTATTTAATATTTTTTTTTGTTAGATATGGATGATGCCCACTTGGAGCTTATTGGAAAATCATCTACAAGCTGAAATGAAAAGAATATATATTGTGAGATATTAAGACTTCTCGTATACTTTTATTTTTATTTTTGCGAATATTGTCCCACATTGGAATCACCCATAAAGATATTTTCACTACTCTTATGTATTCACATTTTCTTTTTTACTACGGTATCTTTTCACGGTTGCACTTGGCAAGATGATGATTTTCTATATTCATTACACAGTTAACCTTTGGGAGTGGCTTTGGCTTCTATTTTTAGTGTTGCTGCAGATGTTTCTATTGCTAAATGTGTTGTGTTGTGTGGTGTGGTGTATGTGACCTTGTGTCTCGCGTGCTTGATCCTTAGGTCGGGGAAAAAGAAAAATGGGAGCTGCTTGCTTTGGTCTAATGAGAGGAAGTTTTATGGGATCTCCCAAGATAGGGCAACTTTGGATCCTTTGGCATTTTCGAGTTCTTATTGGAACCCTTGTTTGCTGCAGGTGATTTCTCTCGTAAAGGGAAGGAGCTACCATGGAGAGCCGAGTTCGACAGCCCGCATTTGTTGCTTTTCTTGCTTCTTCGTGTTTGCTGCCAAGTGAATAAGAATAATTGCCTGCAGTTAGCATTTTGGTCATGTATAATGGCCCGCTATGATCATATCAAAGCTCTGGTAGTTTCAAATGAATTTGTCCACGAAGACCTGCATCACTTGGATTTTTATCCTTTCTTGCCTTTTTTTTTTGTAAACAAGAAGAGTTGATCGTTGCGCCTTTACTCAATAACACAAGGCGGAATGGTTAACAAACCAAGCTCTTTCCTTATGTTATTATTGGATTTGGTGCAAGTTTGAAGGTCCAACGAGTATTTTGGTATTGAATTTGAGCATTTTGGTCATCTTTTCTCTCTGTAGGCTTTTTTGAGTGCGGTTGGTGATGTTTTTATCATGTAATGGTTGGATTTGGTATTGAATTCGAGCATTTTGGTCAAGTTCGTCGATCATAAAAGTCATAGCGAGTCGCTATGTTTTTACCATGGCATAGTTTATTAAGTTGACTAGATTTTCAATAGTTAGCGGTCCTATTGGGCCGGGACCGCCGGTCCGGGTCCGGTCCTTGGTCCCGAAAATATGGGGACCGGGACTACGGTCCGGTCCCCAGTTCTATGCCGAGACCGGACCGGCTCGGACCATGCACACCCCTACTCGGGATGTAACGTACGCTATAACAATCAATTTGTCACGGCCCGAACCCCGCGAGCTCGTCAACATCCTCTCGGCCATAAACTCCGTACAGTTCTCCAAGATCCAAAGGCCAACAAATAAATCGCGGAAGCACAATAATCCCCATACATAAAACAACAACGCTACGATAACTTGGGATGGTAAAAACAAACTTATGTACATATATACATAGTTGTTACAAACTGTCAAACCTAGGGCTTTATGGGCCACCGTACAAGCCCGTAACCATTTATAACAAAAAGACTATGTGGTCGAAGCCCGCTACACAACCAAAATAAAGCACTCTACAAAAGTCGATAGGCCAACTACCCTAAGCCTCGTCGTCGCTATAATCTACCACTTCCAGCTCCTCCTCTTCGATCTCGGGCGACGCTCCGCATCGGATGGCTCTATGATCTCCCCCTCCTCTTCGGGTGTCACGACCTCCGGGGTCGGCTCTGGGTAGTCAAGGTCATAAGGGCCGGCATTGGGGTGTACCACTACGCCATTTGGAGGTGCAGCATTAGTGGGGTCCCACTCCCCAACTCCATCGTAGGGAATGTCGAATCCTCTCGGCGGACCTCACGACAAATCTCCGTGGCGGTACGTCAACGCTACGTAAGTGTGGGTCTTCCAAAGAGCTCTCCAGTGTCCACCGTAATCGTAGTCACGTGCCTATAATATGTCTTATTATCCCTTACCGGATATTACGTAACTCATGTCTCCATATCCCGGGGAATATCGAACCTTGGAGGCGAATCGTTCATTGTCGAGGCGGAGGATCTGAAAAACAACGAACCCACGACGGGGTGAGATAAAATCTCGATAAGCTAGCCCCTAATCCTAGGTTAGGGCTCTAGTGCCTCCCGGACAAGTTTTAAAATAGCAATTTTCAACGGTTCCTCGGGGATTTCCATAAATCCTCTTATACTAAAAAATTCAACTAATAAATCCAGGAATATTCCATTCTTCCTCCAAAAATTGCCACACCTTCACAAATATTCCACGTTATCCCCATATCAATGTTTCATGTCTCGACTGGAATAAAAATATTCCATGTTGCTCCAATGCCGGCGTTCCACGCCTCATGCTGTAATATAAATAATTCACGTACTCCAAAGCCCGCGTTTAACGCATCGGCTATCATATAAAATTCCACATTGGTCCGAGCTGCGTTTAACGTATCAGGGCTATATTATAACCGGACAGGACCCGCGTAATAACGCCTCAGGTCACTATCCGGCGTTTAACGCCTCGGGATATTATAATACTCATAACCCCGCGTTTAAGGCCTAGGGTAAAATAATAATAGAGTCCGCGTCACAACGCCTCGGCTATAATTCCTCAATCCAATATCGAGCCCGCGTCATAACGCCTCGGGTAACGTATGGTCTTATAAAATACGAACCCCGCGTCATTATGCCTCGGGGTAGAAATTCTACATTTCCTCTCTTTTATTCCACTTAAGACCATATACCACAATAATTTCCTCGATCGCTCGTCCGATACCACACGATCACTTAAATCCTTCCAATCGATCAATCTTCGCCACGTGATCTTGCTAAATTTCCTGATTAGCGAGATCGAGACCATCCGGTCTTACCAATTCCCTCGACAAAAGATCGGAACCACACGATCTTCTCAATTTTTCTCAATTGCCCAATCGAGACCACTCGATTAAATTGTACTTGGCGATACTCGATCGGAACTACGTGATTCACTCACGTTAAAGAATTAATAATTCGGGATCACCCGATTAATTCACACTAATCCAAAGATTAATCCGGACTACCCGATCAATTAATACTACCATAGTATCCAATCCACGCCATGCGACCATATTACGCTAACGTAGCAATATATGAATAACGTGCAATTAAAATTATACTAACGTGGAAATTTGTCGGGACCGAATAATATTAATTTTCTAACGTGCAAATAATTCTACTATAGTACTAAACTACAGTAATAATGCCACATCTAATTAGCACCATGGCATAACAATTTATTGTCACATAAAAGTAACTCTAGTTAAGATATAACTAACCATGGTTCAAAATTAACTAGAGTCAAAACTAACATAACCATGATTAATAAATAGCATAAAGTAACTATAGTTGGACATAAAGTAACTAAAGTTAGTAAAGTAACCATGGTCCAACTTTGACCAAACAATTATCCTCTTGCATTTACTATTCATTGCAAGAACACTAATCCTCTCTCTCTCCTCTTCATCCATTTTCGGCCAAGGCATGAAAATGGCAAAAAATAATCAAATTTTCACCCAAATTTACTCAATCTCAAGTCTATTAGCATCCTAAATACCTAATCTAAGATTAGGAACCAACTTACCACTATTTTAGCAAGTTTTCCGGCGAGAAACCGAGAAAATTTTGACCCCAATCCGGCGGCTCGGCAACTCCCTTTGCTTGGCCAAAACTCAAGCTACTCCGGCAGTTCTAGGCGGCTCACGGTAGAAAATGGAGCTCCGACGGTTCATGGCGACACCGGCGGCGGCTTGGAAAAATTTCGGCGATGGAGGTGGGAGAGAGAGAGAGAATTCCGCCAAGAGGTGACAAGCAAGAGAAAGAATGTGAGGTAGAGAGAGAGAGTACTCTTGAAAATAAAGAAAAAGAAGGCCAAAAACATTAATTAATAAAAAGTTGGATAATGTTGGGGTCTTCAAAGTCAATTTTCGGCCAAGGGATGATTTGACCAAAATACCCCTTGGCCAAAGTGAAAAATTAGATATTTTCCAAGGGTAAATGGGTCTTTTCCCATACCCAGTCCAAATTTTATTTTTTCCGAACCTTTTGGGGCGAACCGCGAAGTAATTGTACTCTGGATGAGGAAACGTCCAAAATTTAATTATTGGAACCCCGAAGGTCCGACGTCAAATTCTAAAGCCCGATTCGCGATCAATCTCGATCAATTGAAATTTCAGCTTATCTCAAACTAACGAGCGGCTTTTAGGAGTTACGCGTATCGACGTGTGATTAATATCACGTTTAAGAATTTCTCGAGCCATGGCGACTTTGGTTGTCATTTAATTGCGAGGGTCAATCACTAGTCCCGACGGACACGATCGTTAGAAAGAATTCGGGACGTTCGGAACCCATACGAGGTCAAACGGAATCACCCGTGATCCAAGCGTAGGGTATTGTCCAAATCGTTCCTTAATCATTTTAGGATCGGCCTATATTGGTCCAAAATATTCCCTCGACAATTTTCATGGCCAAAGAGTCAATCCAGGATCAAGTTTTTAGGTTCACGTACTTGAATTTCCTAGCTAGCCATTCCCATTTGGTTAGTCTGCTCAAGAGGGATCAATTCGGAGTGAGAATTAGCTGAACTACATCAATGAGACCTTTCATTTATTCAAGGCTTCAAAAAAAGGGTCGGAATACAGGATGTAACACAATTTGAGGTTGAAGTAGTATATTTTATCATTTACCCTGCTAAGTGGATGATGAAGGTAAAATTTTGAAGCCACTCCCAACTCAAAAATAAAAAAGCTCGATTAACATGTTAGATGAATGCACCGTCCAACGATTAAATAGTCTAAATTTTTCAACACTCCTAAACTCCCCCACACATGTGAGAAAGTTTTTCAAGTGAAAGATCGGACCAAAAAGAAAAGACAGTTCTTAAGTTCAAGCATTAGTTAAGTTGGAACGGATATCGTGCAGTTGTGATAGATAGATTATGCCTGTCAGTCGTGTGACAGACATATGTCGTTTTTTCATGCACAGTTACGCCCCGTGATTTGTACCATGACTAAACCTTGAAAGTCCAATTGAAAATGGGAAGATAAATAAGGGATGTGAAAAATTAGAACACTGAGTCTTTTACCCAGCCCGATGCAATACAGAATTCTGTGAAATTAATGTCGAATTATCTAAACACTTAAAATTGCTAGACAAAAGTATGATGCCATATTTCAGTGCAAATATGAGAAATTACCCAAAAATTCTTAGACCTGTTATATACGCATGCCAATTTAATCATGAACTTTCTAATTTAATAAATGTAGTTTCAAACCATTGACGATTTTCTAACACAGTTTATCCGGCCAATTTAGGCTTGAAATGCTGGTATGACGATTCAATCAGCGCTAGCAATCCTGTGTGACAAGACCTGCATTTGACGTGAAAGAAAGGAATCAAAATGATGATTCATTTTATTTTATTTTTTTGCCCTTTTTCACGCTGTTCATCTTCCTTATGTCTTCGTCAATGTCCTCGCTGGGCATTTCTTCGTGGGCCTACCACTTAAGTGGTCGGGCTCACATGGGTTGGCCTGGTTTGCACTAAGAAATTACAGCAAAGCATAATGCAGTACATCTTTGCCTCTCATATTTTTGGACCTCGCTTCCTTTCCCCTGCCCTCCACATCTTCCCTTTTGAGATTGCTTCTGAATGTGTTGTCCCATGGTTGCTTCTAATGTGCGAGATTTTCGATTCTCACACGATCATTGTTAGGATCCGGCTCATAATTAAGTTGAGGTAAAACGTAAAGCAAGGACGAGAAATCTAGACACGATATTTTATCCTAGTTCATCCTTAAAATAAGACCACGTTTAGCAGAGGGTTTCACTATAATTAGCACATTACACCTTTCGTTACATCATTCAATTATAAGTGAAAAAGAGTATATCTAACAATAACTATTAATGAGCTAATACCCAAACTATTAACGAAAAATTACGGCTTTAAATCGTAACAGCTTTCTGGTGTTTCAAAGGTGCTGTCTCGTTAAGACTCTCGCATGGGCGGCTCCCTTAGACCCTCGCCGGTTCGGTGTGGAGCGAGACCCATGTATTTTTCTATTGCAGGGAGAGTACGAACCATACCCCTAACGGTTATTACCAAATGTGCATGCGAACGAGTCGGCAAGTACATGCAAACGATCACTCTATGCGCATGTGCGTGTGATAGATAGCAAGGCATATTCAACTGCAATATCTTTCGACTTAAATCAGAGTAGTGCAATGAGCAAAACAGGCTTTTTTCCAATTTAGTATAAAAAAATATTTTTTTTTACCAAGATAGGTTAAAAAAATTTATTTACCATTTTGGGTGTCGCTCGGCATTTATAATGCCTAGCAACACCCGCTCGGCACTCAAACTGCCGAGCGATGGTTGCTCAGCAGTTTGAGTGCCGAGCAACCTCAAATTTTTCTGTATTGTTTTAGTTGCTCGGCACTTTGAGGGCCGAGCAACATTCTTTTTTTTTTTTTTTTGTAATTTTTTATTATTTTATTTTAATTATTTTTAAATTTCTGTCTTGTTTTCTTTTAATCTTTTTTTATTATTCAATTTGTTTTCATTTAATCATTTTTTAGTTTCTTTTTCTCGTCGCTCCGCGGCCCTGTCGCCTTGCTCATGCGTTCGCTCGCATGTGCACCATGATGACGCTCCTCGACTCCGCGGTCCCGTTGTCTTGCTCATTCGTTCGCTCGCTTGTTCTTCTTTTTCTTATTTTCTTTTAATCTTTTTTTATTATTCAATTTGTTTTCATTTAATCATTTTTTAGTTTCTTTTTCTCGTCGCTCCGCGGCCCCCGTAGCCTTGCTCATGCGTTCGCTCGCATGTGCACCATGATGACGCTCCTCGACTCCGCGGTCCCGTTGTCTTGCTCATTCGTTCGCTCGCTTGTTCTTCTTTTTCTTATTTTCTTTTAATCATTTTTTTATTATTCAATTTGTTTTCTTTTAATCAACATCAACAACACTTTTGTCCCAAACTAGTTGAGGTCGGTGGTCGATGAACCTAAAAATAAATAAAATAAAAGCAATATCCATAGGGGAAAGAAATCATTATCTAAAAATAAATATATAAAAATAAAAATATATAGGGAAAAAAGATTAGAAAGGATAGTCCGGAACATAAGATTTCGTCCCTCCACAAGTCTAATTACTTTCCTTCACTCCATCCTACGGCAACCGTACGCCAATCTAATTCTCACTCCATTAAATCTTGTTTTACTACTTTCCTCCTCAGGTAAGTTTCGGACCCTCTTCCTTTCTTCATATATTGTTACCTCTGTTCTTACCGGACATCTAGGGGTCTTCCAAGAACATGTAAACAAACCATCTCAATCTATGTTCTCTCATCTTATCTATCACCGGTATTACTCCAACTTTCTTTCGAATATCTTCATTTCTTATCTTATCTATCCTTGTATGATCACACATCCACCTTCACATCCTCATTTTCGCTACTCCCATTTTATGCTCGTGTTGCCTATGTCTTGGACAAAATTTAGCTCCCTATAGCATTGCGTTCTTATCGTTGTTTTATAAAATTTTCCTTTTAACCTAAGAGGGATTTTGCGATCACACAAGAACCCTAAAGTATCGCGCCATTTCATCCAAATTGCTCTAATTCTATGGTTTACATCCTCTTCAATCTCTCCCCCTTCTGCAATATTGATCCCAAATATCTAAAAACTTCTTTCTTGGGTACCTCTCCTGTCCGAGCATATTCACGGATTCGTGATCTTCCGCTCGTGCCGTGTCGAACTCATACTTCATGTCTTCGGTCTTACTTCGACTTGGTGTAAATCGTTTGGATTCCAACGTGCTTCTCCATAGTTCTAATTTAGCGCCGACCCAACCCTAGTCTCATCAATAAGCACAATATTATCTGCAAATAGTATTCACCACAAAGACCTCATCTTGGATATCTTTTGTTAGCTCATCCATAACTAGGGCAAAAGATAAGGACTCAACGCAGAGCCTTGGTGTAAGCCTACCGTGATTGGGAAATAACTTGATGTGTCATTACAAGCCTTCACACGTGTAATAACACCATCATACATATCCTTAATTGCTTCTATATACTTTGAAGGTACTTTTTTCTTCTCAATAACCCATCACAAAGCCTTTTTTGGAACCCTATCATATGCCTTCCCGATATCAATAAACACTATATATAAGTCTTTCTTCTTTTCTCGATACCTCTCCATCAACTGTCGTACCAAGAAGATAGCCTCTATGGTAGATCTTCCTAAAATAAATCCAAATTGATTTACGAGACCTTGGTCTCTACTCTCAAGCGATGCTCAATGACTCTCTCCCACAACTTCATTGTGTGGCTCATAAGCTTAATGCCTCTATAATTGGAACAATTCGGATATCCCCATTATTCTTGTAGATAGGCACAAGCATACTCTTTCTCCATTCATCGTGCATCTTATTAGTATGGAAAACCTTGTTAAAAAGGTTAGTCAACCAACTTATTGCTACTTCCCCTAAGCACCTCCACACTTCAATAGGGCCACCATCGGGTCTTAAGGCTTTACTAGTCTTCGTTTTCTTTAATGCCTCCTTAACTTCATGGGCTCTAATTCTACGCACAAACCTCCCGTTTAACTCACCGTAAGCGTTACGTAAGACCACCTCCCTTCTATCACTCTTGCCATTAAAAAAGCTTGCTAAAATAGCTCATCCACATTTCCTTAACTTTTGCATCTCTTACCAAAAGTTTTTGAGTTTTATCCTCGATGCATCTAATCCGTGTCAAGTCTTTACTTTTCTTATCCCGTATCCTTGCAAGCCTATATATACCTTTTTCTCGCTCTTTGGTCCCAAGTTTTTTTGTACATCTCGTCGAACACCTTACCTCTAGCCTCTCGCACGCCTTTCTTGGCATTTTTTCTCGCCAACCTAAACTTCTGCAAATTCTCTTCATTAGGACATTTATGCAAACATCCCAAACACTCCTTCTTCCGTTTAATTGCCTTCGTACCTCTTCATTCCACCACCAAGTTTCCTTTATTTGATATCTGTTCCCTTTACTTTCCCCCTAACACCCCTCTTGCCACTCTTTTAATGCAATTAGACATCTCGTTCCACATCATATTTATTTCGCCCTCTAGTCGCCCCGGTTCTTCGTGAAACATTCTTTCCTTGAAAACTATTCGTTTTGCCTCATCTAACTTCCACCATCTTATTCTTGGGTTTTGAGCACTTCTCTACATTTGCTGTACTTTGTTATATCGAACCTCTAAGACCACCAACTTATGTTGTGTAACTACGCATTCTCCAGGGATAGACTTTGCAATCCACATACGATGCTCTATCCTATCTTCTAGTAAGAAAGAAATTAATCTGGCTGCAATTTTGACCGCTACGAAAGGTGATTAGATGTGACTCTCTTTTCCTAAAGAAGATATTTGTCGACATCAAATCATAAGCTAATGCCATGCTCAAGATGTCTTCGCCAGCCTCATTTCTAGTCCCATAGCCAAAACCACCATGAACTCTATCAAAACCTCCACTATTTTGACCAACATGTTCATTTAGATCCCCTCCTATGAATATCTTCTCCTCGCGTGGTATCCCCCATACAATCTCTTCCGGTTCTTCCCAAAATCTGTTCTTATCGATGCTTGCAATCCAACTTGGTGGGCATACACACCGAGAATATTCAAAATCAAATCTCCCACTACCAGCTTAACCAAAATAATCCGATCTCATGTTCTTTTAACATCGACCACTCTATCTTTGAGGCTCTTATCGATCAAAATCCCAACTCTATTTATACTTTTTTTTTGTGCCCGTGTACCACGGCTTGAATCCAATGGCCTTCCACTTCCTTAGCCTTTTCTCCTACCCATTTAGTCTCTTGCAGGCAAGCAATATTCACTCTCCTCCTAGAAAAAGTATCTCGCTAACTCCCTCAACTTACCCGTTAAGGTTTCAATGTTCCAACTCCGCAATCGAATCCTTAACCCCCGAGCATTTCTTTCCCCCACACTCGCCCATAAAAATGTGAGGACCCTCGCTCATTTTTCACCACATCCGGGCACCGATGTGGCGCATCACTTTGGGAATGATGGCCCAATGCTAGCTTCCTTACCTCTCGCACTCACCTATCTTGGTGCAAGGACCCTTGCCCGTTTTCCGCTACATCCGGGCGCCGATGCAACGCGTCGCTAAGAAGGATACGCTCCAACGAAAAATCATAAGGGTTCATCTCATAAAAATAGCTCTTTTTACAACCGGCTCGCCACGCTGACGTAACCCTCCTTCTTTACCCCTGGCTTGGGACAGAGCTATGTAAACAAACATAGGCGGAGTTAATTTGTTTTCTTTTAATCATTAAAAAAAAATTTCGTCTCTCTCGCGGCCCCGTCGCCTCGCTTGTTCGTTCGCTCCATGACGCGCCTCGACTTCACGATCCTGTCGCTCCGCCCCGTTCGTTTTTCTTTTTCTTGTTCTCTTTTAATCATTTTTTATTATTCAATTTGTTTTCTTTTAATCATTTTTTAATTTATTTTTCTTATCGGTCCGAGGCCCGGTCGCCTCACTTGTTCGTTCGCTCGATGACGCACCTCGACTACGTGGCCCCATCTCCTCGCTCGATCGTTTGCTCGTTCGTTCGTTCGTTCGCTCGCTCGTTTTTCTTTTTCTTGTTTTCTTTTAATCATTTTTTTATTATTCAATTTGTTTTCTTTTAATCATTATTTTTAAAAGAAATTAAAAATGAGAGAGGCGACGAGGCTGCGGAGTTGAGTTGCGTCATCATGGTGCACGAGCGAGGTGACGGGCCGCAGAGCGACGAGAAAAAGAAATTAAAAAATGATTAAATGAAAACAAATTGAATAATAAAAAAGATTAAAAGAAAACAAGAAATAAATAAAAAAATGAATAAAAGAATAAAAAAATTACAAAAAAAAAATGTTGCTCGGCACTCAAAGTGCCGAGCATCTAAAACAATAAAAAAAAAATTTAAGGTGACCATCGCTCGGCAAATAATTTTTTTAAAAACCTATTTTGGTAAAAAAATATTTTTTTATACTAAATTGGAAAAAAGCCCGAGCAAAACACCAATTACTTTCCTTTTATATTAGAATATGTCTCAGACGAGGCAACATATATTCTCTTATTTCGACTTAAAAATGCGAGTTTCTATTACCGGCACAACATTAAACTGGCGACGCAAAAATATTAAGTCAGTGCAATTGGATGAAATTTGTGTGAGTTTCTCTCATTTTGGTTCAAAGAACTGCATAGAAAAGCAGGATATTAGAGAAACTGAACAGCTAGAGTTCTAGGGAAAGCACACTTAGCATTGTGCAGTCGGAGCAAATAAGCACGCTTATCACAAGAAGAAACGAAACACAGGTATGATCAAAGTGAGACTCCTACCATAAGATCTTCAATGGAATTTGCACGCAGGAGCCTCATCTTTTGCCGGCTTGGCAATGGTCGATCAGTACGCCCGAGCTGAAAGGTGACCATCTTCTATTTGGAATTGTTCGCTCAAGCCGAGCTGTACCATCAATAACCAAACCAAGGTGACAAGTTCTCCACCTTTGCTAAGTTGCTGAGCATGCATGAACGGTTGGCAATGAATCGCAGCGTACGCCAGCAATTCCACCCAAACTTCACTCACGATTACCCACTTATTGTCCTGAAATTTCTGCAGCTCTTTAGCGAGAATACACGCATCAAAGAGCACAGATTTGCTTCTGTCTCCTTTCACCACAGCTGGATCTTTTTCTGTAGGAACAGCAAGTAGAGTTCGGCAGGCAATCCTTTTGCTTGTTTTCCTCTTTCGAAAGATATTTTCTTCGAAGAACCTGTCTGCCTCAGCACAAGTGTCTCGAAACCTTATTTGGCCAATCCCAGCCACTCCAGACATCATACCACGTTGTTTGATCATCAGGTAAAGCATGTAATCTGACAAAACCTTACTGGTTTTACGGGGGTCGTTTGTACTTTGATCAGTGTTGCAACAGCACCCGGCGGCGCTTTCATCAGGGTCGTTGGCACTTTCATCGGTGTTGTAACAGAGTTCGGTGGCGATGTGCCACAGTAAAAGGCTCTTCCCATAATCAACATCGCAGACGAACCGAAGCAATTTTTTGCATTTTTCCCCTGATTTAGTATGCTCCAGAGCCCATTTACCTCGAGAACCACAAATCTCACCTGTGCTTCCCCAAGATGCCTTCCGTTTCAGCTCATCAAAAATAAGTTCCCCTAATTTTTCACTGAACTGTTGTACTTTTTTAAACTTCCAGTCATCAACAAATTCCTTCAGAGTTAAGAAATCAAGGGGTTTCTGAATCCAATTTGGGCACTTTTTCAGCCGCGTTTCCAAGAAATTGTACTGGAAAATAGATTTAGACCATCTAGCATGTAGTATACGCCATGCACATGGTGAACATAGCGATTTGAATTTGAGCAGGCAATTGATGAAGATGCTCCCCATACATACAAATAAACTTCTAAAATGTCCCTTTTTTTGTTCCTGGTCGGATCTACCCTGTTCCTCGGATGTTGCTATGTATGCAATTGTCCAGTCAGAGCAAATGAGCCTAACAAGAGCTACGAATTCCAGGCCAATAGCTCCAAGTAGCAAGGTGTATGTAATCCGCATGTCATTTTCGAGAAAACCATGCTTGTTCAGGAAATAGAAACTTGCAAAAGCAGAAGCAATGAAGACAATTGAGATAGCTCGGAAAGCGTACCCCAGTAGACGGTGAACAATGTCAGCCTTGGTAAAAAGGACATCATAAAAGAAGTTGAGCTCAGCCTCAATGACCCGAAAAGCATCCTTTGCGTTTCTGCGCATGAAGAACTGCTTGCTGTCGTTGCGTTCTTGGAAGCTGAAGATGACATCTACAAGGAGGCCTTTGAAGATCTTGAAGTAAGTAAACGCCTCCTTTATCACTTCTTTGTCGTCCAAATATTCTCTATCATCCTCTTCAACATTAACCGTTTGAAATTTGGACTCCGGCACCATGGCCAACATCTTGGTGGTGACGTATCCTTCCACAAGCTTGGCATAGTTCGGCCCAGGATCAGCAGGTGGGAGCACGGAGTCCCGGAATTTGCTGAAGCTGGCGAGATGCAGAGCATGTGTTCGCTCTATGTATTTAATCGTTCCACCAATAAACATGAAGACTGTTGGGACAACTAGCTTGCTACTGGGGAAGGATTGATAAAATACATAGACTGCAGCAGCTAGCTGGAATAAGAGATTAAGCAAGTGCCTAACCCACAGCTCATTATCCTCGAGCGCAAAAGCGGTTACGGTGTCCGGTCCTCCGAGATGTAGCAGAAGAAATGGAGCCCAAAATGCCAAAAGGTCGCCATATGCATCACCCTCGGACTCTGAAGCACCACGAGCGACTTGGGCTCTGGAAATGAGTCCAAAGGCATAGTCCACGACCAAGTCGGCAAGCAAGTAAGCTAACCAGATGGGCGTCAAGATCCACCAGCTTGAACACTTCTTCCGAATGGGAGCAACAAAAATGAGGACGACTTGCAGAAATAAGCTGGTGAGGACCGCCACTCGGATATTCACTTTCATCCACAACTCCGCGGCTCTCGCAACGGTTTTCATATTTCCCAATTTTTCCTCACCGTCTCCCCAGATCCTGGAAGGAAATCTTGTAGTCAGCACGAGTATTGCAGCGAGGAAACAACGGCGGAAAAGGTGACTATTGAGGGCATGAGGGTCGATAATACCTTGAAATTTATGTTCGATCAGATAGGAAAGGGACGTCCTGCTTCAGGCAACCGAGTGTCAAGCAACGCGTAGCTATAAAGGAGTTAGAAGCAACGGGACTCGAGCTGAGGTTAAGCACGGAGCATAACTGAAGTTCGCGTCGTCAAAGTGGGCTTACCAACAGAAATATAGAGGGAAGAAAGGGCACGAACAGAGAGGGAAAGGAAGAAGAACACAAAAAGAGGGGGAAAGAAGAAAAAATAAAAGACTTGCGTCGCCCGCTGATAGTGCATTGTGTTATAAAAGTTTTACATGGAAGAATTGACGTGGTATGAAGCAGTTAATATATCAAAGTTGGCTCATAACTTATTGATGTAAACTTTTAAGTGAAGGTGATTCTAACTAGATATATTAACGGGCTCGAATTTGTCTTTTGTGGGAAGGTTTGTACAGGGTTTATCACTAGACTTACGAGATGCATGACTCTTATCACTAAGATAATTTAAACTTATGATCAATTGAGAGCAACATCGTGACACGATCAACCATTCCTGACGGGATCTCAATGTAAAGATAAACAATAATTATCCATGGCAAGTTATGTTGTTTTTTGTTCACAAGACTACGAGTCTTGTGAACAAGAAACCGGTTCCGGGCCGACTTTTTAGGGAACTATGCCGAGTCCGAGGCGGTGTGGCCGCTTCGTCTGGACCTCACGGTTCCCGGAGTGGTGGCAGCTTGCCTCGATTCTCCTTGGTTTTACGGGAACCCCCGTTGAAGCTCACGGGTTCTTAAGCTTCAATGGCGAAGACGTGCTCTCTTTCGTTTCCCTCTCCACTCTCGCCACTCTCCCCCAAATCTCTCTGTATCTCTCTCGGTTTTTTGTGTTAGTGACGTGATGAAGCTCCTGAAGCTTTTGAAGCTTCGTCCATGGAGGACCCGAAAAAACCCCTCAGGAGCCCTCTCCATTTTTTTTTTTCTCCTTGGTCTCCCTCTCTGCCCGTTGTCTATGTCACCCCCCGGTCACCCCGTGACGTGCTCTCTCTCCCCCCATATTTTTTTGCGTAGCCTCCCCCAATCTCTCTCTCTCCCCTCATTTGTCCTTTATTCTTCTTTTGTCATTTGCGAAAAGCTTCTAGAATTTAGGATTGGTTTTGAACCGTTCTACCCGAGAATTAACCTTGCAAGGCCGGTTTTTAGGTAGAACTACCGCTCAAGGCCGATTTCCAAGATTTTTACTTAGGAACTGAATCAGTTCGTGTGTGAACCCTCTTGGAACTAATTAGTTTGATTCGATTCCCAGAAGAGGATAAAGGAGGATCAGTTAGAAATCAAGATAATCAAAATGATGAGAAAGTCCAAATCAAGGCCCTATAGTTTAAAGTCAGTGAGAATAAGACAAAACAGGATTAGTTGGAAATTTAGATAAAGTTCTTTATAATTCAAGTAATGAATCAGATTAAAATCATGGTCAACAAGATTAAACTCTAAAGGAAGAAAACAGATGAGGATTGGTTAGGAATCAAGATAGATAACTCAGACTAGGATTAAAATCAAAGTCAAAAAGTAGAACATATGAAAGTGTGAACGTGGATTTTTTTTTTTTAACTTTTTGCTTTGTCCGAGGTCATCAAGCTGACATATTTGCTAATGAAAGAAAACCAGACATATTTTGCATTTTATTTAATGGGCCTTTTGAAAAAACAGAAATTCAAGTTACCAACCTCACCTTGAAAGTTGTATCGTACCATCAAAGTAGATATGGCCACAGGCCGATTTGGGCCCAAAATCATTCCGTGGACTAACCGAAACCGGCCCGTTGACCGAGATTGTCGGTTCCTAATCGGAACCAGCCTGGTCCCTCACGGGCCGGTTACGATTTTGTGAAAAATCGAAATCGCCTCGGAACCACAATGTTCTAGGCCGGTTCCGAACCGCCAACAAAAAAAAGGGGGGAGGGGGCTCTTTCCCACCCAACGGCTCAAAATTGGGCCGTTGCAATGCAATCTGTCATTGTGACCATTGCATTGCAATGGCCAAACACCTCCCTCCTCTTTTTTTTAACCTAAATTTTCTATAAATATCATTCTATTTTTTCATTTTTTCTCACAATTTCTCTCAATTCTCTCAATCTCCTCAATTCCCTCAATTTTATGAATCGGCTTTCCGCTCAATTTTCCGACAAAAATGGTAAGTGGAAGTGGAGCTGGTGATAGGAGAAAGAGCCGGTTGCCGATGAGAATGTGAGAATCCTATTATCCTCAACCTTATGATTAATATGATCCTCCCGAGTTTACATATTAGGTAGATGCTGATGATTATATCAACTATATTCTCAATATCGAGCATGTCCCAACCCAAGAAAGTCTTTATCCTCCTACTTGCATTGAAGAAATGTCGACAAAGAAAGGAGCTGGAACGGCAGGGCCTATGAGAGTACATCTAACTTATGACAACACTTCGACAAGTTACATGTAGGTGAAGACAAGTATAAGATAAACTATAAATATTGTATGAAATCATACAATTTTAATAAACGGCTATGGAACATACCATCGGCATCTCGACGCAAAAACATGCGACGCAAAAACATGCAACGCAAGCGGGATCGACACCAAACAAAGCAATAAATTTTTGGGTACACTATTCCTAACACTTCTCCTTTATTTCGTTACGGTGTTGAAGTTTATAAAGAAACATTAGCTCAATATATTGCCATTGAACATTTATCGTTTACTACCGGTGAAAAATTTAGTTTGAATTTTTTGATAAACACTGCACATACTCCCTAAACAAAACCTATTCCGAGAACTACTCTTAAATGGGAAATTTTTAGATTTTATAAAACAAAAAGGCTTTGCAAAACTTTTTTACGGATTTCAATGGACGTGTGCATATAGGTAGCAACATTTGGAGCGATCCTTGGCAAATTCATTCTTACATTGGTATCATATGTCATTGGATAGGTGACAATTGGAACATTAAAAAAAAGTAATTGCATTTCGAGTGTTTGATGAAAGCATTCGACCAATAATATTTATAGAATAATTAAGTAAGTTTTAGAAGAATATAATTTGATTAATAAAATTTTTTCAATTGGTTTTGATAATGCCGCGTCAAATATCGCTTTTATTCTCGAGTTAGAAAATATTTGTAAACCCTCTTTTAGCGGATAATTTTTTCACATTAAATGTACTTGACATGTTTTAAATTTATGTGTACAAGATGGTTTACGAACTCTTGAGATTTTTCTCACCCCAATAAAGATAGCAATTAAATTTTTATAGAGTAATCCCCAAGTTATGAAAGAATGTGACAGATTTTGTAAATCACATAGACAAAAATAAAAAAGATTTCCAAAAGATATTTCGACTCGTTGGAATTCTACCTACAAGTTGCTTCATCAATATTTTGCTTATAAAGATTTATTATGTGCATTTATTTCAGATAATGTTTCCGAAATTAGTTTACTCCCTCAAGATTGGGTTGTTTGCAAATTTTTTTAGATTTTTTTGAAAGTTTTTAATGATGCAACATATACTTTATCTAGTGTTTATTATCCTACTACGCATTTATTTTTAATAGAGTGTGTTAACATTGCTTTGGTGTTTTTTGTGAATATGAATAAGATGCTCAATTAGCTCCGACTATTACATCAATGAAAGCAAAATGGCTGCATTATTATACCTACATTCCTCTTGTTTATTTGATTGCTATTGTTTTTTTATCCACGTACTAAATTAGATGGTTTGTATGATTATCCCAAGGATTATTATTATGATTATTTATATTTTAATGAAACAAGTAGATATTAAAACTATACAAGGAGATGTTAAAGACGCTATAGTAACATTATATAATGAATTTTGTAGTAGATATGATTTAAGTGATAGTGGATTTTCTCATCCTAGTGCCTCATTGGTAGGCTTAGTAGATGGTACAATCTGCTCATGAGTAGGCAAAAAAGATAAAAGCGAGCAACATGTAATATTTTAGAATTAAAAAGCTATTTAACTATTGCTTTTGAGTTTCGCGATTCCTAACACAAAGACATATTTCAAAATTCTAGAGTGATGGAATGCTTATTCAACCCAATTCCCAGTCCTTGCTTTCATTGCAAGACAGATATTAGTAACCCCTTCTTCAACAATTTGCGGTTGAATAAGCATTAATGCGGGAGGATTAATTTTGGACGATCGCCCTTCAAGATTAAATTCGATCTTGTAGAGGCTCAAGCTTATGTCGATGATTGGATAAAGGCTAAATTTCGACAACAAGAGCTGGATCGAGACAATAAATTCTTCAATGATAATAGTGGAGATACCACCACCACGAGTACCACAATGGGTAACAACAATTGACGATAAGGTAAGTTGGGGTTATCAAAGGTAAAAGAACTATATGGGTTTTGATTCTTCTATCCCCAATAAGATATGTAGGCGCTTAATGATAATTCATTAAGTTCAAGCCCGTTTCCTATCCTTTTTCCCCCCAAATTTGATTACAATGTACAATTTGATTATAATTTATAACTAATAATTTATTATTTTTTATTTCATAATTTATTATTTAAAATTAAATTTAAAATTCGGAATCGGAATCGGCCCTTGAATCGGCCCGAACAGCCGATTCCAAATCGGGCCGGGCCCGCCCCTTCAAGGGCAGTTTCCGGTTCTCCGGTTCAAGCATGGCCATGAACCGAAACCGCCGGTTCATGAACCGGAGCCGCAGTTCACGGCCCGTGGCCATGTCTACATCAAAGGAGTTTGTTGGTGTTGAATTAAATAAGTTCATAATCTTAGTTTTTTAGTGAATTGGTAACAGCTAATATTGGAATTAAAAAGGAAATGTCTATAGCATAATGTGGAGAGCGGTTCTTGGTAAGGGTGTGTGTCTTTTTCCAACCTGTGGAACACGCAGAATCATTCTCCATCTTATGCGGATGCCTAACTAACCGTCTTTTTATTTTTTGTCAAAGACTAACCTCATCAACGGAGCAAATTATTTTTATAGAATTGGGTTAATACTACAAAAGACCCCAAACTAGTACTTCTATGACAAATTTATCCCAAATTATTTTTTTGACCACAAAAAACTCTAACTGGAATACTTATGATAAATTTACCCCAAACCGATACACCTATGACAAATTCACCATTCGTTAGTTTTCGTTAAATTTTACTGTCAAATTGCTGAGTTGGTGACACGTGGCAATTGATGAGTATACTAGTTTGGGGTTTTTATCCTCTGTTTGTCACAGGTTTATCAATTTGAGATTTTTCGTGATATTAACTCATTTTAACGGAAAGTAAAATTATCACAAGTGTACCAGTTTTGGGTATTTCATGGTCAAAAGAATTAGTTTAGGGTAAATTTATCACAAATATAACAATTTATGATTTTTGGTGGTAAAAAAAAGAGTTTGAAGTAAATTTATCACAGGTATACCAGTTTGAAATTTTTCGTGGTCAAAAAAATAATTTGAGGTAAATTTGTCACAAGTGTATCGGGTTTAGGGTTTTTCATAGTATTAACCCTATAGTATTTGGCCGGTGCACTTTGTGTTTGAAATTTTAAAAAAATAAAACAACAACAACAGAGAGGCACTTTGAGATTCTTTTGTGAAGATGCATGTGTACCATTTAGATGTTTACATTAATATTTATGCCAATTTCGTCCCTACTTAATTGTGGTCCTAAGTCCTCAGCTCATACAAAATCCCCCGAATATGTAAAAAGAGTATATCCAATTTAATAGTTAAGGCAATTTGATGGTGATATATTTTTGAGGAAATTTTATATTAAATAAATTTAGATGATTAGTTTTTTTCTACTTTATTGTAAATTTTATATCTCTAAGTAAATTTAACAATGGTAAGTTTTTTTCTCTCTAATTTGTTGCCATAAGAAACAACGAACCTAGCTAATAGTAGGCTGATTGACGGTCGACCAACAAAGGCTACGCCACAACCCAGAAGATCAAGAGAAGAGGAGATGATAGGGCGTCAGCGAGACCAAGAGAGATGAGACAGCGCTGGCCAACAAAGATCGAGGCCACCATTGGAGAAAGTCTGAGAGAATGGAGTGCTTGAGAGAGAGGCCAAATATGAGAGTGATAACTAGAAAAGAAAGTAGAATTTGTGTAAGAGATTCAGGGTTCAAAATCAGTACTACCGGATAATCAGCTTGCAAGGTTGGTTCTTAGGTGAAATCAATCGGTTCATGATATAAATCATAATTGACGTGTTCTCGAAATTTTTATTCCAGAACTAAACCACGGTCCCCATTCAAACTATCCTGGGAGTGATCGGATTCAGTTTGGTTCTCAGATTGAACTGGCTTGGTTGCTTACCCCTAATAAAATGTTACATATAAGTTGTAATGCCAAACATTATAAACTAATCACACGATCAGTAGAACGGGAAGAGCCATCTGGAAGCATAAAGTTCTTTCACTCTAAACAAAGTAGATAGCCCTATTCAAAGCAAAGCTCTAGTAGAGTTTTCGAAAAAATATTCACATTAAGAGGTTTATTTGGAGATAATAAATCTTATTACCTTTGAAGAAGATTATAAAATGATAACAACCATAAGATAAATTAACTTGATCTACGTGAGAAATTAGGTTACCTTCTCAATAGCTGACCCCATGTCTGTTGAAACTCCTACGGCCCTAGCATTTCTTTCTTGTACCAGTTTTCAATTTTCAATCAACCATAGGTAGATTTATAGGATATACACGAACACATATTTCACAAGCAAGGCATTTATCAAATTCAAAATGGATTTGGCCTCGGAAACGCTCGAATGTAATTAATTTTTCATAAGGATATTGAATAGTTATAGGTAAACGACTTGCATGGTGATAAAAAGCTTAACACCTCTCATTCTTATTACTACCTTTTCATATATATTGAAAAACAAAAACAAAGGAAAAGGTGGTTTTTTTTCAAAACCCCAATTCTGAAATCTCTTCTGTCCCACTTCACACCTTAGAACGCCCCCTTATTATAGTTATAGAAACAAATGCGCTTTCACATCTTCTTAATTCGAGTGGCTGGGAAGAGAAAAGGTTTCTTTTTTTTTTTTTTAGAGTATTCTCGGGAGTAGATCCAGTGGAGACGTGGCGGGGCCCGTAGCTTAGTGGAACAACAATGATGAATAAAGGGACCTTTTTTGACTTATGAACTCTAAATTTCAACCCTCCCGTTAATCTCGGCAGCAAACCACTGAGAAAACTCTCCAGCAAGTAACTTGCTACCCCTCACTTGCCACATGGCATCCGATTCCACTGGAGTTGTTCGCTCCTCTTTTCACGCTCTCTATTCATCCCATTTGTGATGTTACTTCTTGGCGATGCTACCCCTTTCGCAAAGTTAAGGAATATCGGGAGCAAGCGTCCTCAACAACATGTATAAATTGATATTACAATATAAACTTCTTAATTGTATCTCACTAATGGCGAAACCCACATGTTATTGTACAAAACCCTAGTCATAAGCATTTAACTTCATTTATTCTACAAAATCCTCCTAATGAGATATATTATCCAACCATTTAATACGTTTAATCAATTGAATCATTTAGTAAATAGCATCAATTACCAAACCACTACTTTTTTATATTGTATCACATTAGAATGGACATTTTACCTACTATATATTAACAAATATTAGTTTATCAATTGTCCCTCATTAATGGGCAACCACTTGATTTAGTGCATAATATTTCTTATAGGCACGCTACCTCAATCATTGCACAAAAACCCTCTTACTAATATAACTGTGAAATCATTTAGATTATAGAAGATATTTAAATCACAAACACTAAAGGCAAAACCTAGGACGTGATCAATGCTAAAAAAAACCCACATACGCATAGGGTACCTATATTTGTATAAAGTAGAGAAAAACTAATCATATCGTTTACAGTTTTACATGCTAGAACGATATATCGACATCAACTTGCCTTAATAAATTGGGACATATAAATCATTCTCCTTAAACAAGTCCCAATCAAGGCCCACATCTGATGCGGATGTCTAACTAATCTTCCAGGTCATGGTGCAATTTCTTTATACAATTTGGCCCGTTCACTGTGTTTCCAATTTGGAAAAAGAGAAAAAGAGGCACTCTGAGGTTCGTTTATTTAATTTATTATTATTATTTTGTGGAACTTTGGTCCCCATTTGATGGTGGTCCTAACTCATAAGAAATGTAAAAGTTTACAGCCAATCTAATTACTAGGGCAAGTTGATGGTGATATATTTTTCTAGAGGAATTATACCAGGTTAGATAAGATGACTTTTAAGTCCTTTCTACTTTATTTTAAAGTAATAAAGTAGAAACGGTTCAAACAAAACCCTTAGGATCAAAAGGTAAAACACGATTTGCATGACCACTTTAGGTAAACAACCAATTACTTAGGTACCGAAAAGGCGCTAATAAAATATTATCATAAGCAACTCCTCATTCCTAGAAACTCTAGTTGTGTGGGAATCAAGCTCATTCTCCCTCATCTTGATTGTGTTCCTAGCCGACTTCCAAAAAATGGCCAAGTGGCGACTCTAGAAATGATAAGGTTATTATTAAGAACTAAAAATTGAAATGTCCCAAACTATCACATTAGGTGTGGGTCTTGGGAGCGTCCCCACTCTTGAATGATGAGCCCCTTGGATCATCATCTCGATGATCCAACCGCGTTCACGTTCTTGGGAAAATATCTTTTACTTCTTTTCTTTGAAAAAATGTTCCTGACTTCATCGCTCGATGTGGCATTTTGCTTTCGAGGGGAGGGTCACAACACCATCAAGCTTGATACAGACAATTAGGAATGCACGTTCACATTTAAACAATCACATGTTCATGTTTTCAACTTTCTGGCATTGATTTCGACATATTTCATTAGTTAGAGTAATCTATCTTGATTCTTAACCAATCCTTACTTGTTTTCTTCCCTTGGACTTCAACATCTGTTGATCTTAATTATAATTTGTCATTATTTATATTTTAAAGTGCTTCATCTAAATTCGTAACAAATCCCCATTCTCTTGTTCTCTTAGACTCTAGGCATTTTTGCCTTGATTTTGAAATTTTCAATCATTTAGATTATTTTAATCCCTTACCGATCCCCCTTTGTCTTCTTCAGTTGGTCTATAATCCTCGTCATTGCTCGCAAACCTTTTAGTATTGTGTATTCTTGATTCCTAACCAATCCACATTTTTTTTTTCTTCCCTTACATTGTTGGATGTATGCCCTAATGCCACCATGTAATATTTACATGTTACGGATTTCAGTAATACTTTCCACCTTATTATTTGATTAATGACAAAGACGTATTTACTAATTTGTCCATATATATATAAATGGATAATTATATAAGATCATTCGCGACTAGATCTATTCTTGAGACTTTAAGAATATGTGTGATAAGTTCACGCTTAGATTGGATCTTTAAACTGTCCAGAATGATCCTATTGAGACCGATGTGTTCTCAACTTAACCATTAATTATCGAATACTCAAGAGAATGACAAATCACGAGTCATTGGGTATTGTGATGTTCGAGTTAGAACACAAGCGCTTGTACTAGATAAGTCTACATGAATGGGGCACGCATAGAATGATTAGCAATATGGAAGCTTTTAGTGTGGTCACTATTTAATCGCTCATGCCCCGATCTTATGTAAATAACCCTTAGACCTCATGCACAATGTTGACTTATGTGTTAGATGTATATGGTTCGCGGGTGTGCATATTAGCGGTTCATCGATCCGTCTCTATACTTGATGATCATAGTTCGTTCACATATGAAGTTTTACATGTGCGTTAAATGGAATCTGTCTCTTTACTACATGCAAGGTACAATAATGATATCCTATGCAATCTAATCATGGCACTATATTGAAATCCTCAGTAGGGGTTGCAACCAAGAATGAATTGTTTATGTCTCATATAAAATGCATGATGATTAAGTTTGTCCAAATACGAATTGGTGACTTGACAATATTCTATGTTCTTTGTTTGATTGGGACAAAGCAACATAGAGGGATTGAATTACATTGTAGCCAAAGTTGACAGTTTCAATATTTTCTTAAAACATTCACATTGTCTTGGTAGCCATGTCATATTGGTAGATATCAATCATGGCTTTTATGACCTAGATATTGATCGGGATAATCAGTTTTCTTGGGAGTACTAATGTGTTAGTAGAAGTCTTATTGCCAGCCTTAGGGATAAACCTAAAGATGTCATACGTCATAACCAATCCAGGATGACGTTTGTCACGTCCCGAATCCTACGAGCCGTCGACATCTCACCTGGCCAACACTATGTACAATTCTCCAGGATCCAAAGGCCAACAAATATAACACTTGCGGAAGCAAAACAATTCCCCATACAGAAATTAATTAACATCACGATGACTTGGGACGGTAAAACAACTTATGTAGATATACACAATTGTTACAACCTTCAAACCTAGGGTTTTAAAGGCCATCAGACAAGCCTCGTGACCACCTATAACAAAAAGATTACGTGGTCGAAGCCCGCTATGCTTCCAAAAGAAAATACTCTACAAAAGCTCAAGAGACCAACTACCCTAGGCCTCGTCCTCGCTATCCGGTACGATATCGACTCTCGCCTCCAACTCATCCTCATCAAGCTCGGGTGGCTGTTCCGCATCCGATCGCTCTACAACCTCTCCATCTTCTCTTGGTACCATGACCTTGGGGAATATCGAATCTCCCGGGCGGATTATTCATTGCTGATGCGAAGTGTCCGAAAAACAACGAACCCACGACGGGGTGAGATAAAATCTCGAAAGCTAGCCCCTAACCCTAGGTTAGGGCTCTAGTGCCTCCAGACAAGTTTTAGAAACAGCAACTTTTCAACATATCCTTCTTCACCTCAATAATTCAACTAATAAATCCCGAAATATTCCATACTTGTTCAAAAATTGCCACACTTTCTCAAATATTATACGTTACCCTCATATTGATATTTCACGTCTCGCATCGGAATAAAAAAATATTTCACGTTGCTCCAAAGCCCGCGTTCCACGCTTCAGGCTATCGTATAAAATTTCACGTTACTCCGAAAATTCCACGTTACTCCAAAAATATTCCACATTACTCCACGGCTTCATACAAGTTCATAACATTGAGCCTCGGACCTTTATGGAACACGGCTCCATATATATATATATACTAGGGTCTCGGACACATAGGAATACGACCCTTAAATCTCGGTCTCGGACAATTAGTCGAACACGACTCACTTTGGTCTCGGACGACTTAATTGAACACGACTTTCACACTTTCTCGGTCTCGGACAATCGACGAATACGGCTCACTTTGGCCTCGGACGACTTGATTGAATACAATCTTCATACTTTCTCGGTCTCGCACAATCGACGAATACGGCTCACTTTGGCCTCGCATGACTAGATTGAATACGACCCATAAATCTCGGTCTCGGACACATAGGAACACGACCTGATTAAGTCTCCAACAATTAGTCGAACACGACTCACTTTGGTCTCGGACGACTTAATTGAACACGACTTTCATATTTTCCGAGAGTAATACGCCTTAGGATATTATAATACTCATAACCCCGCGTTCAACGCCTCAGGGTATAATAATAATAAAGCCCGCGTCACAACGCCTCGGGCAATATATGGTCTTATGAAATACGAACCCCGCGTCATAACGCCTCGGGGTAAAATCTCACATTTCCTCTCTTTCATTCCACTTAAGACCATATACCACAATAATTTCTTGATCGCTCGTCCGATACCACACGATCCTTTAAATACTTCCGATCGATCAATCCTTGCCACGTGATTCTCGCTAGATTCCTTGATTAGCGGATCGAGACCATCCGGTCTCACCAACTTTCTCCAACAAAAGATCGGGACCATGCGATCTCTCCAATTTTTCTCAATTGCCCAATTGAGACCACTCGATTAAATTGTACTTGGGCAAATACTCGATCGGAATCACGTGATTCACTCACGTTAGAGAATTAATACATCGGGGCCACTCGATTAATTTATGCTACCACGAGAATTCAATCCACGCCAAAGCGACCATATTATACTAAGGTAGCAATAAATTAATAGCATACAATTAAAAGTACACTAGCGTGGGAATTGATCCAGGCCGAACCATATTAATTTCTAACGTACAATTAATTCACGACTATAGTACTAAATTATAGTAACACCACATTTATTTAATACCGTGGCATAACGATATGTTGTCACATATAAAGTAACTATAGTTAGAATATAATCTAACCATGGTTAAAACAATAACTAGAGTCAAGGAATAACCTAACCATGATTAAATACTTGCATAAAATAACCATGGTCAAACTTTGACCACACACAATCTCTCTTGACTTTACTATTCATGCAAGATCACCAATTTCTCTCTCCTCTCCCTCTCATTCTCGGCCATGGTATGAAAATGACCAAAAACCATCAGTTTTTCATCCAAATCTACTAAATCTCAAGTCTATTAGCACCATAGATACCTAATCTAAGGTTATGAACCAACTTACCACTATTTTAGCAAGTTTTCCGGCGAGAAATCGAAGCAAAAGGCCCTCTCTCAAACCGGGTCAGATTTGCCTCGTCCCGACCTTTGCCCCTTCAAACGGACCTCAAACCGACGCGTCGGACGAAAAAGTTATGGCCGGAACAATGGGGCTGTCGAAATAGGGCAGCGGGTTGGGCGAGAGAGAGAAGTGAAGAGAGAGAAAGTGGTCACAAACTTTTGGGTGGAAAAGATGAAGATGATCAATAGTGAGGCAATTATTGGTTTTGAAGTGATTGAAGGGCAATTTGGTAATTTTATCCTTCTTTGACTAGTCAATTTCGGCCACCCTAGGGGATTTGACCAAAATGCCCTTTGGCCAAAAACTGAAAAATGGGAAAATATCCAAGGGTAAATGGGTCATTTCCCATCTTCAAATCCAAATTTTATTATTTCTCGAACCCTTTGAGGCGAATCTCAAAGAATTCGTACAATCGGAGGAGGAAACGTCCAAAATTTATTTATTAAAACCCCCGAAGGTCGACGTCAAATTTCGAAGCCCGATTCGCGATCAATCTCGATCAATTGAAATTCCAAAGATATCTCAAACTAACGGGCGACTTTTAGGAGTTAGGCGTATCGACCCGTGATTTACATCACGTTTAAGAATTTCTCGAGCCATGGGGACTTTGGTTGTCATTCAATTATGAGGGTCAATCATTAGTCCGGATGGGCACGATCGTTAGAAAATAATTTAGGGACGTTCGGAACCCATATGAGGTGAAACGGAATCACTCGTGATCCAAGCGTAGGGTATTATCCAAATCGTTCCTTAATCATTCTAGGATCGGCCTATATTGGTCCGTAATATTCCCTCGACAATTTTCATGGCCAAAGAGTCAATCCAGGATCAAGTTCTTAGGTCCACGTACTTGATTTTCCTAGCTAGCCATTCCCATTTGATTAGTCCGCTCGAGAGGGATCAACTCCGAGTGAGATTAGATTGAAATACATCAATGAGATATTTCATTCATTCATAGCTTCGAAAGTGGGTCGGAATTCGGGATGTCACAATTCTTCCCCCCTTACAAAAATTTCGTCCTCGAAATTTGCAATCCTCCAATCATCTCGTCTTATGGGGTAGTAACGCCTCATCGCTACCACGCTTTTCAAAGTAGTTCTTGTCGTCACTTGACATTTCGATAATGTCCTTAACAACAACGGTTTTGATCCTTCAAAGCTTTTTTTTTTTTCCCTTTGGTCCTCAACTGTGTTCACCTTCCTCTTCAATATAGAACTTGTATACTTGTCTATTGGACTTCAAGGTTTTTATCCTCAACTTTGAGGTTTCTTTTCCAAGTACTCAAAAGTCTGGATTTCCTCCCCTGTTCTATTCGTTTCCATGACCCTTAGAAGTCCGGGTCCATTCATCGCCACATGTCAATTCCTTTCGACCTTTAGGCTTGATGCTTCAAGTAGCCATCAAGCTAGTCAATTGCTAAACTTCCAATTTAGAAGTTGAATCTCTTATTCCTCGAGGTGAGATCTGTCCCTTCGTTGCCAAATGCAAGACGCTCAATTTTCGATTGTATGCCTCCACTACTTAATTCACCATTCCTAAGTGACAAGGGCATCACAGCTCATGACCTTTCCTTTAGTTCCCTTTGGGGCAGTCAATATTTCTAACTCTTGTAGTTCACATAGTTGCGAGGTTATTCCTTGCACAAGTAACACTCCCATCTCCGTAAACAATTTCATCCACTCACTCTATGTCTCGTCCTTAGTCCCTTTCATCAATGGAATAATTCTTGTGGAGAATCTTCCTACGATCCGTCTATGACAATCCATCAATTCTAAGAAACTTCAAATTTCCATAACTCACATCGACCTTAATCGATCCATCATCACTTTCTACCCATGAAGGATTCATAGGGATCCTCTCTCTCGGACTTCACACGACCAATGAATTTCACCTTATTCGACCCAAAATTCACGCTCTTCACACTTAGCATACAATGATGGTTTCCTCATGGTCATGCTTCTTGTGACTCCTTAAACGAGTCCGATCATCGTCTTTAAAGACGGTAACAATTAATTCAATTATTCCTTGGATACACGATCCGACTATTGTCGCCTCTTGCTACCAGTGTCGATTCGTTTAAACTGTCATTCGTACCATCCACTTGAGAGCTTATGTCAGTGGCTCTCTATCTTTATAGATTTCTAGTTAGACCATGCCGCATTTTGTTCATTTTTGTCACTCTCTCCTCGGAAGCATCATGTCTCAATCTCTTGGTTCCACAACCAGCTAATGCGATCTTGTCCCCATTTCATTTATTCAATGAACATCAACATTTCTTGGAATTCAACATTGTCTACAAGACAGGTTCCTCGAAATAATTTTACGGAGATCATTCGAGTTCTCGCTTCTTCTTTCTCGCTCTAGATGTTCAATCTTAATTCCACGACAATTGGAACTTTCTCTTCCTCCACACTAGGGTCTCTTACCTTATGAAGGAAACAATACACTTCGGTGGCATTCTTCTACTTCGAATCCACTTCGTCCTTGGAGTTCACGCCAATAGCGGTGTTCTTACTCTAGGATTTAGATGCCTCTACACTTGACATTCTCTTGTAATAACCCAGTCATCTTTAGTGACAAGATTCAAAGGAGTCGAGGTTCTTCCTCGATCTCCGCACATCCACACCTTGGATATCTTAATTGATTAAATCAATTCACCTTGCGATTACAATCCAAGTACCCCTTTTTCCTTACTCATCCATCCATGAACACCGGGAGTAGTCGGGATTATCGAGTCCATTTACTTTCCTTTCCATTAACGATCATCTCATGATCCAATCGCTATTTAAAAATGACACCCTATTCTTTAGGATGATAACTCACAATACCACTTCCAGTTGTCCCGATTCAACCTTATTCACTCGCATATAAATCAACAAAGTCGACAACCGACATAATTTTTTTCCATAATTTTTTTTTTCCATGACAAAGAGAAGAAACTTCAATCTTTCATTATAGGCTCTACGCCAAGGTAATAGCCATTCATTCACAGGCACATTCTGTGCTCCACAAGGGAAAATTCCCTTACTCGCAATTCATGAACGAAAATTCTCTTGCTTATTCCTCTTCCGATGATCCACTTTATTCATTACGACCCATTACCATTCCCGAGAATCGGGAGTAACAACTAGCCATAAGGCTTTCGAATTCCAATCTACGCAGGAACTTCACGTCTCATTAATAGGGTCACTAACCACCCTTAGTACACCTAGACAACCTTGAGAACTTTATCTCGCATTGGTGGATCGCCTTCAGATCTTTGCAAAGCAATTAAAGGTCGATAATCCTTGTTCTCGAGTATCTTTAGAAAGATACTTTCTATTGAACAACTTGGTGAAGACAATCCAGGCAGATATCATGCCTTCAAGGAAAAACTCTTCCTTTAGTGATCCTTCACCAATCATCGACGGCCTCTTAAGGCTAGTAACCGCCAGGGTGACTTTCTTTTCATCCGTGCACTCAAAACCTCTCAAGTTTCCTTACACAATCCCCAATCCAGAGGAAGACAGGTTTCAAATTCACTCTCTCTCCATCGAACTTAATCAATCTCACTCTTATACATCCTTCCACAAGCTTTCTTTCCAACGATTTTCTTTTCCATTCTCTATCGTTTTTCCTACGATCTTTACCATTTACTTTGCTAACAACACAATCAACAGTAGTAGTCTTATTTGCTTTGGGCAACAACGGCAGCTCCTTCTTGGGTCCGCCTTACCCATCTAATTTCAAATTCCTCTCAAGGTTCTCTTGACCCCTTCAACTCTTGGGTCTCACACAATTTACAAGCTCGAGCCAAACGTTCTTCCAACGCTCATACTCTCGTGGCTCATCTTTACTCACTTAGCATGATTCCTTTCAGTTCTTGAATCTTCTCCTATCCGGCATACTCGAGCCAAATGCTTCTTTAGTGACCATATTCTAGTCGTTCGATCTCATTAGGTTCTTATGACACTTGAACCACTACAATTCCCTCCAGGAATTAAAGACTTAAGTCATCTACTCGAGTCTAGTAGTTTCAAGTTGCTCATCTCATTACCTATCACCAAAGAATCAACCATCCAATGGTTCTTAGGCAACTCTCAACTACTTGCCAAGTATCCAAAGGTTTCAAATCACCCTTAACCACCGACTACCTATCAAGCCAACCTCAACGAGGCAATTTCTCAATTAACGACCAATTACTAGGCAAGCCTCAACTAGGCTAACATCAAGCAACCATTCAAGGCATTACTTCGGTGAGTCAATCGCTCATATTTTAAGTATAAAGGTACTTGTTCTTCTAATACGAACACCATAGGCTATCACACTTTCAAAAGATATCGGTTCAACGGGGTATGAACCCCTCACGCCGTCTAATCTCTCGGTTGGATCTTGGTCATAACAATCACATGATGCTAACTACATAATGGCATCCACCGCCCAAAGACGAAGCTTTTAATCATGCCAATCCCAGGCACCATCACAAATACCAAGCAAATTTTGAAATTTCACCTTGAGGATCAACTCGATGCAACACGTCTCTTAATCAAGATCGACTTAACCTGATACCTAGACTTTCTCTTTCAATTTATGGCCCGGGTCATTCCTCGCCTCCTTGCTATCGTAGAAGCCTGTCGGGAGTCGCTCCTTGTCCGAACCTTTCGTCCCGGCGATCACTCCCCACCCTCATCGGACCCGGTCATTGCGGGTTGTCCCAAGTCATACACCTACGGAGAAAGCCCCGTTCCACACGTCCCATACCATGCTTCATTACGGTTTGTAGGTATCCCGTTAACTTGTCCCATACCAAGCGACAGTTTATTAGGTCCGATAGTGATAAGCTCATGCATGTACATTCATCGACTCTCGTTTTAATGCCACAAACACCTACACTGCATGATTGTTCTCGTTACTCGACATACCATAGTCGCTTCCGGATCAATTCTTATCCACAAAAGATCTCTAATTCCACCAATGACTGTCACGTCTCATAGATCCATTGCCTATGTTCTAGCATATTCTTCAAGTTGAGTCATTAACAAATCATATTCATAGTCATATAATCCAACCGACCCTTCACTCAAAAGCAATTCTCTATTAGCGTCAACCACATGTACAACCTCAAAATCCATACTTATGGCTCCTCAATTTCCTGCTTGCTCACTTATAAATCTCAATAATATCATCACCCAAGTTTTCCAATAAAACAAAATGATACTAGAACCATTAGAATACAATACAAGTTCAAGCCTATAATCCTCAAGATTCGAAATCAATGCCTTATCCTAAGGGTCCCAAGTATCTAAGCGTCCCCAAGTCATCACTCCTTATTACTCCAAGTCTCAATCTCATTTGATCGAGCTGACCTTGCTTTGATACCACTTAAACGGGGATGTCACGTTTCGAACCCTACGAGCCGTCGACATCCCACCCGACCAACACTATGTACGTTCTCCAGGATAAAAAAGCCAACAAATATAACACTTGCGGAAGCAAAAACAATTCCCCGTACAGAAATTAATTAACATCACGATGACTTGGGACGGTAAAACAACTTATGTACATATACACAATTGTTACAACCTTCAAACCTAGGGCTTCGAGGCCAATGTACAAGCCCGTGACCACCTATAACAAAAGATTACGTGGTCGAAGCCCGCTATGCTTCCAAAAGAAAATACTCTACAAAAGCTCTAGAGACCAACTACCCTAGGCCTCGTCCTCGCTATCCGGTACGATATCAACTCTCGCCTCCAACTCATCCTCGTCAAGCTCGGGTGGCTGTTCCGCATCCGATCGCTCTACAACCTCCCCATCTTCTCTTGGTACCATGACCTTGGGGAATATCGAATCTCCCGGGCGGATTATTCATTGCTGATGCGAAGTGTCCGAAAAACAACGAACCCACGACGGGGTGAGATAAAATCTCGATAAGCTAGCCCCTAACCCTAGGTTAGGGCTCTAGTGCCTCCCGGACAAGTTTTAGAAACAAGCAACTTTTCAACATATCCTTCTTCACCTCAATAATTCAACTAATAAATCCCGAAATATTCCATACTTGTTCCGAAAATTGCCACACTTTCTCAAATATTATACGTTACCCTCATATTGATATTTCACGTCTCGATCGGAATAAAAAAATATTTCACGTTGCTCCAAAGCCCGCGTTCCACGCTTCAGGCTATCGTATAAAATTTCACGTTACTCCGAAAATTCCACGTTACTCCAAAAATATTCCACATTACTCCACGGCTTCATACAAGTTCATAACATTGAGCCTCGGACCTTTATGGAACACGGCTCCATATATATATATATACTAGGGTCTCGGACACATAGGAATACGACCCTTAAATCTCGGTCTCGGACAATTAGTCGAACACGACTCACTTTGGTCTCGGACGGCTTAATTGAACATGACTTTCACACTTTCTCGGTCTCGGACAATCGCACGAATACGGCTCACTTTGGCCTCGGACGACTTGATTGAATACGATCTTCATACTTTCTCGGTCTCGAGACAATCGACGAATACGGTTCACTTTGGCCTCAGACGACTTGATTGAATACCATCTTCATACTTTCTCGGTCTCGGACAATCGGACGAATACGGCTCACTTTGGCCTCGGACTGACTAGATTGAATACGACCCATAAATCTCGGTCTCGGACACATAGGAACACGACCCGATTAAGTCTCCCACAATTAGTCGAACACGACTCACTTTGGTCTCGGACGACTTAATTGAACACGACTTTCATATTTTCCGCGAGTAATACGCCTTAGGATATTATAATACTCATAACCCCGTTCAACGCCTCAGGGTATAATAATAATAAAGCCCGCGTCACAACGCCTCGGGCAATATATGGTCTTATGAAATACGAACCCCGCGTCATAACGCCTCGTGGTAAAATCTCACATTTCCTCTCTTTCATTCCACTTAAGACCATATACCACAATAATTTCTTGATCGCTCGTCCGATACCACACGATCCTTTAAATACTTCCGATCGATCAATCCTTGCCACGTGATTCTCGCTAGATTCCTTGATTAGCGGATCGAGACCATCCGGTCTCACCAACTTTCTCCAACAAAAGATCGGGACCATGCGATCTCTCCAATTTTTCTCAATTGCCCAATTGAGACCACTCGATTAAATTGTACTGGGCAAATACTCGATCGGAATCACGTGATTCACTCACGTTAGAGAATTAATACATCGGGGCCACTCGATTAATTTATGCTACCACAGAATTCAATCCACGCCAAGCGACCATATTATACTAAGGTAGCAGAGAAATTAATAGCATACAATTAAAAGTACACTAGCGTGGGAATTGATCCAGGCGAACCATATTAATTTCTAACGTACAATTAATTCACGACTATAGTACTAAACTATAGTAACACCACATTTATTTAATACCGTGGCATAACGATATGTTGTCACATATAAAGTAACTATAGTTATAATATAATCTAACCATGGTTAAAATAATAATTAGAGTCAAGGAATAACCTAACCATGATTAAATACTTGCATAAAGTAACCATGGTCAAACTTTGACCACACACAATCTCTCTTGACTTTACTATTCATGCAAGATCACCAATTTCTCTCTCCTCTCCCTCTCATTCTCGGCCATGGTATGAAAATGACCAAAAACCATCAATTTTTCATCCAAATCTACTAAATCTCAAGTCTATTAGCACCATAGATACCTAATCTAAGGTTATGAACCAACTTACCACTATTTTAGCAAGTTTTCCGGCGAGAAACCGAAGCAAAAAGGCCCTCTCTCAAACCGGGTCAGATTTGCCTCGTTCCGACTTTTGTCTTTTCAAACGGACCTCAAACCGACGTCGGACGAAAAAGTTATGGCCGGAACAGTGGGGCTGTCGGAATAGGGCAGCGGGTTGGGCGAGAGAGAGAAGTGAAGAGAGAGAAAGTGGTCACAAACTTTTGGGTGGAAAAGATGAAGATGATCAATAGTGAGGCAATTATTGGTTTTGAAGTGATTGAAAGGCAATTTGGTAATTTTATCCTTCTTTGACTAGTCAATTTCGGCCACCCTAGGGGATTTGACCAAAATGCCCTTTGGCCAAAGTGAAAAATAGGAAAATATCCAAGGGTAAATGGGTCATTTCCCATCTTCAGTCCAAATTTTATTATTTCCCGAACCCTTTGGGGCGAATCGCAAAGAATTCATACACTTTGGAGGAGGAAACGTCCAAAATTTATTTATTGAAACCCCCGAAGGTCCGACGTCAAATTTCGAAGCTCGATTCGCGATCAATCTCGATCAATTGAAATTCCAGCGTATCTCAAACTAACGGGCGGCTTTTAGGAGTTACGCGTATCGACCCGTGATTTACATCACGTTTAAGAATTTCTCGAGCCATGGGGACTTTGGTTGTCATTCAATTATGAGGGTCAATCACTAGTTCCGATGGGCACGATCGTTAGAAAATAATTTAGGGACGTTCGGAATCCATACGAGGTCAAGCGGAATCACTCGTGATCCAAGCATAGGGTATTATCCAAATCGTTCCTTAATCATTCTATGATCGGCCTATATTGGTCCGAATATTCCCTTGACAATTTTCATGGCCAAAGAGTCAATTCAGGATCAAGTTCTTAGGTCCACGTACTTCGATTTTCCTAGATAGCCATTCCCATTTGGTTAGTCTGCTCGAGAGGGATCAACTCCGAGTGAGATTAGATTGAAATACATCAATGAGATATTTCATTCATTCATAGCTTCGAAAGTGGGTCGAATTCGGGATGTCACAACGTTGAACGTGAGAGACAATCTGTAAATATGTTTGCAATCACGACAATCGAATTTAGTCGAGCTGAAATTAAATTAAGTGAGATTTAATTTAACTTTATTTTTGGTCATGAGCGTGGGTGCATATGATGTAAACATATTAATGTGCCAAAAATGTACACATGCTGATTATGCCCTCTTTTGATTCAACATATGTATATGCGTATACATATAATTTGAAAAAGAAAAAAAGGAGGTGCGTGCACGCACATGATCAGCAAAAGTTGCGGACCGTGTGTGGACAAGATCAGCAATTGTTGAAAGTCGCACAAGAAACATTGTGCGTATGTGTGCAATTTGTGAGTGTACGCAAGATAAAAAAATTTCTCTCATTATCTCAAATAAAAACTTAAAATTAATTTTATATTAAGGCCGTGCCCCCATTTGCTCAAATAAAAGCTTGAAATTAATCTTGTTTCAAAAAAGGGTCTCAAATGCCTTCATTATTCCACTTAAGCGCTTATAGTAGACATTGTTTCAAATAAGAGCACGAAGTTACCACATAAGTCTAAAACAAAGGTCTGACTCATCAGTTGATTTGAGGTATTTTCGTCATTTCTTTCTTTATTTTTACTTTTTTGTTTTTCAAAAATTGGAAAAAAACCTAAAACTGTAAATAAAAAAAGAAAGGAGATACATGCGGCCTGTGGCCACCACCCCAACATCGGTGGGGTGGCGGCGTTAGCTGTCGAGGTTGCCTCGGCAAGATCCGGAGAGGGCGGCGACCGTTTTGCCACTATCGAGCCCACCTCCCAAAGACCGAGTTTTCCTGCGTTTCTCTTGCCTGGACAATCTGGGTCTCTGGGTTGCCAAGCCCAAGAGGTGTTTCAGGGACTGAGGGTGCGAATCTTGGTCGGGATTGGCAGCTTTTGTGTGATAAAGGTCGAAGTTTGATTCGTTTTTCGCTAGGGATTCGGCTAAAGCTGCTTTTAGCTTATGCTTCATCTTCTTGTTGGAGAGCACCATGTTTGCCTACTGTGAAAAAAAGAATTGCAAACTAAAATGGCGTGAGTGAACGATCAAAGAGGGGTTCCAGAAGATGGAGAATGGGTTTTGGGGAGAGAAATGCCAGCCGGGAGAGGGTCAGAACCCTCGCTTAGGTCCGGCCGAAGGTCGAGGCTAGTCCTCGGACTTGGCGAAGGCTGGGACCCTCGCCCGGATCTGGGAGAAGGTCGCGGCCTTCTCCCCCGCCCTTGCGAGGGCTTGCTGGCCCTTGCCTTTAGTCGGCATGATCGCTAGTCCTTGCTGAGGCATAAACGGCCCTGCTGTCTGTCGCCCCCACTGGAGGTGGAGCAGTGGCCGCAGGTGGAAGGGCAGCTCCCTCACGCCTATATCTCCTCCATTCCTTATTTTTACTACTTTTACTTTTTTTTAATTTTCAATTTAATATAACTAAAAATTTGGTTAAAATTATTTTTTGATGAAAATATCTTTGATCGGCCGAAATATTTGAGATAAATAGGGCACTTCAGGCCTTAATTGATATAAGGATCATTTTCGACTTTTATTTGAGAAAATGAAAACGTTTGAGGCCCCTATTTAGAATTTTTCATGTTCTGTTAGTTTAAAAGTTTTTTATTTGGGGGCAAAATTGACAATGTTGTCGTCATTATTTTAATTAGTTAACTTTTATGTTATTTTCCCGAGAAGGGACCCAACAAGTTCTCTCCAATGGCCATGGAAGAATCAAGTCCAGGAAGGTCAAGACTTTCACCTACCAAGACGATTAAACAAAGACCAAGACTTTCAATAATACACATCAGAGATTAGACAAATCAGAATAAAATACTTTTTGTCGACAAGTGCTTTTTTTTTTTGTAATATTCAGAGAATCTTCATCCCATATTTGTAGTCTCCTCGATCAACGATTCCCGAGATAATTGACAATTTCAAGAAACCGCGGGTGCATGTCTTTTACTTTTTCAGTAGAAGTGCCACGCGTTTTGTGGGTTCCATTTTATTTTAATGAAATATATTTAAAAGGTAGTAATAATTGTTGTCCTCTTACTTAAAATTAACAATATTGTAATTCCATCCAACACTTTTAATGTTAAATCATTTCATGATTTATTATTCATCAATCTCTATTATAATTGTCTACTATAAGCCACCACAAGCAATGGTCCCCAACCTAGAAGCACAAAAAAAAAACAGAAGTTTTCTTGACCTTCATGCCAAAAACTTCGAAGCTGAGAAGGCACATGAAATAAACCGGTGCATGCTCGGACATAAGCTTGGTCCGTGGAAGGAAAACACTTAAGAGAACAAAAAATTGGAGATGTGGGACATCAGCATTCACGATCATGGGCCGTTGAGATTCCATTATCATGTCTGAAATGAAGGGGGAAAGAGATAGTGTTGGGGTTATCCTATATCGGTAGGGTTGATAGTCGGTTTATAAGTGTATGGAAAAACCTCATCTTTTGAGCCTAACTTTTAGGATGAGAGAGGTCAAGACCGTCCAACACCGGTATCGTAACCTAGATTACTAGTAAGTCTCGGATCCAACAATCACACGGTAGAGATATGGATTGTTGCGACTCCAACCTAGGGCCCGATGTATTAGGGACAGATTGTTGAGGTTATCCCACATCGGTGGGGCCAAGTGGTCGAAGATAGAATGAAGACCATCCAACATTGGTATCGAGCTTTTGAAGCGGGCTTCAAACAAATGGTATCACGTACGATGATTGATTGGTAGTCCACTCTCAATATGTATTGGTGTTTGGTGACTATCTTACGTAAGGAATCGGTGACCAATGCTGTTTCCAAGCTAGTGGGCATTGTGGCATAGCAACACGAGCTCGATGGGCGTTGATAGAGATTCAAGTTGAGATGTATTAATGCAGAAAGATATCTAGATTATGGGGAGCAAATCTAATACCGAAGCTCACATGTGAGGGGAAGAGTTAGCATGAATGATGAGCCTTATTAACTTGACTTCAAACATCGAGTCAAGACGTAGAATTGTTAATTGTGCCTCAAATTTTTCGAAAATTTGAGTCAATCCTAGAAGACAAAGAATAGGAGTCTTCTGAGGATGGACTTCTTTCTTTAATTGTACAAAGAAGGTGGCTCACTAATTTCCTATATTATATTATATATTGGGAGGATGGTCAGAACCTTCGAAGGAAAACAAAGAGATTTCACGTCAGCTTGGAAGAAAGCGTGTGAACCTAGGCCTAAGTAAAAGGAAATAAAATAAAACTCTAGGTTTTGGCTTTTATTTGACATCCTGCACTTATTGTACGAAAAAAATAAGAGCCGCACAATAAAAAAATCGAGGGCTCCATCGGTGCAGAGTACCGCGCCGCGAAGGAAAGAAAAAGAAAGACGAACTGCCACGTTCTTATTTTTCGACTATACGAAGGAGCTGCGAATGCACGATTTGTGTTGCGTGAGTTTTTATTATATCCAATTGAGTTATTTTATCTATAAACACTTTGGGTTTAGATACGGGAACACGAATATATTGAACGATTATAACTTCAATTCTCCGATTATAGTGGATTATTTTTATTGATTCTCTCCGTGGATGTAGGTACCAACATTCGGATCGAATCACGTAATTCCTGGTGCCCTTTATCCTATATCATTATTTTTTGAGTATATCGCATTGACTTAATTTGCAAGATCCTAATTAGTTTCTGCGTTATATTACAAAAATTGATATCAAAGCCTAGGTTCCCAACAAGTTCGAACCTAACAATCATATGGGAGAGAAATGAGTTGTTGCGGCTCCGACCCATGGGCCGATGTGTGAGCGAGAGATTGTTAGGGTTATCCCATATTAGTGGTCGATTTGTAAATATGAGAAAAAGCTTCATCCTTTGAGCCGCTTTTTGAAAAGAAAGAGGCCCAAGGCCACCCAACACAACTCTCCATTGCTTTCTCGATTAACACATCCTTTTCAAGCATCTCTAATTATTTCAGGCAACTTAGCCTTGCCCTCCAATGCTTCTACTTGGGAGTTTAATCGTGTTGAATTTATCGGATGAAGTGTTAATAAAAGTAGGCAAGGAGAAGAATACCGCAGCGTTGTGGGCAAAATTTCGGGTGCTTTATGCAACGAATAGTTTGAACAATCGTTTATATGTTGGAGAGGATGTTTCAGTTCGGATATATCTGAAAGTATATCTATCAAAACCCACTTGGATGAATTTAATAAACTCATGATGGATTTGAAGAATGTCGGTAAGGCATTTGATGATGAAGAGCATGGCATAATGTTATTAGCTTCTTTACTAGAGTTATTGGAGCATTTTACCGATTCATTGTTACGGGGCGTACTACGATTACCGTAGAATAGATAAAGTCTATCTTATTTTCTAAGGAGTAACAGAGAAAGTTGCAAGATGACAGGTTTAGCGCAGGATATAACATGGGACTAGTGAATCGAGGAAGAGAACAATATCGGGGTTCTAGTAGCGAGCAAAAGTAAAAGCAAGTCTAAATCACGCCATAGAAAGTCCAAGGGACGCGTGAAATGTTTTGAGTGTCACGAGGAAGGCCACGTTAGAAAAGATTATCATAAGCTAAGAAACAGAGATGATAAGCGAGAAGACCACAAGTAGTGTGGTAAACGTTGCCGAGGAGAGCATTAGTGATACTTGAGGCTATTTTGTGTGTGACTATAGGCTTGTCGGGAGATGAGTGGGTGTAGATTCGGGGTGTTCTTATCATATGACGTCTCATAGGAATTAGTTTACTACTTATTAGACTATAGATGGTGGTAGAGTTTTGATGGGGAATATCACAGCTGTAAGGTTGTGGAGATAGAGACAGATTCGGATTATGATGCAAAATGGTGTGGTACGCACATCGACGGACGTACGGCATGTACCGGAGCTAAAAAAGAATCTTATTTCTCTAGGAGTACTCGATGATATCGGGTGTAAGTGCACCGCTGAAGGTGGAGTATTGAATATCTCTCGAGATGCCATAACAATGATGAAATTAAAGAAAGTGGGTTCTCTCTATCTTCTACTAGGAGAAACCGTGATAGGAGTGGCTGCAGGTTTCATCAAGTGAATCGGATTCGATTTAAGTAGGTTATGGCATATGCGTTTAGGGCACATGAGTGAGGTAGGTATGATGATGTTGAGTGACGGGGGTTGTTAGGTCGGAAAATAGGTAAGTTAGACTTATTCGTTAGAAGGGCGCAACAAAGCCCGATACGTTCACTCGGGTAAATCGACAAGAGGCAGCCCAAGCCTTCTTAAGCTTTCATAATATTTTATTAGTCGAAATAAAAAATAAATAACTTTTCCCAATTTTGAAAACAAAACCTTCATTTTTTTTTATAATTTTATTGAAAACTTCATTAATTGATTTAGAACATCTATTATTCGCCGATAGTATCTTATCCATCTTTCAAAGTTAAAAGAAACAATCGCTCAATTTCATTTTCCCGAATGACACAATTACAATATATATTTCGGAGATCGGATGTTATGCAAAACAAATTGTTTTTGAATAGTTCCTTACTCTACTATATTTAGTATCTCATCAAAGTTGAATTTTTTTCTAAGTTCATTAGAATAAGTTCTATTTTATAAAAAAATTGACCTCTATTTTTTGTTTGTTCACTACTTTATATATGTAATAAATATAAAAAAAATATAAACTAAGGATAGTAATCTTTTACGAACGGATAAAAGACCTTGTGTAGACACAAGAAAGAAATGCAAAAATTCCTTTCTTGTGTCGAAGAAAAGACTAAGAAGAAGGCAAATAATCCTTTGTTTTCTACTCTCCACTTACTTATCTTATGTTTAGTATTCAGTAAAATTTTCAATTTTACTTGAATTTTATTCTATTAGAATAGAAAACAATTGATCCATTCTATGACATTTCAATCTCACAAGAGTGACCTATTGACACACTCGAATTTGGCTTCAACAAAAAGAATAAATAAAATAAAATAATCTTATTTGCAATGTACATACTATGATTACGAATGCGGTACAAATAATTCTCGATATCAACATCTGGAATAGAAACAAGAAAAAGCCTTTCATAATTTTCGATCATACATAATATAATTGAATTGCCAAAATAAGAATTTGATTCTTTTTTACGAACTTGATATTGGAAATTCGTGAATCTAGAAATTCATTTCGGATAATTGAACCTTCTCAAACTATTTTTTCTTAAGAACAACAATTATTTGTGCCAAGATAACGATGCCAAGAAGAACAACATGCCTTGGACACGAGAATGGATCTTGAAGTACTATTTTTGCATCCCCTTGACCAAATCCACCCACATTAGGATTAATCGTTAATGGTTGATCAAGTTTGACAGATTCGTCATCGGAAATAAGAAGTTCTAGCCCCGAGGGAATAATATTAACCACTTGTGTCACGCCCGATTCTCGGGCCCGCAATAACCCTACCAAGTCTCTTCAGGTCAATAATGACGACGTCCTAGGTACATCATCAACCCATTATTTTTGTCTTTTTGTTTAACGCATACGGAACGTGCTACTCTCAAACAGTTATAGAATCAACATAAATAGAAAAGCGGGACGTCAAATAAACAAATACATCAATCAACATTAGCTACGAACACTTTTTTTTAACTGTTAATCTTGGGAAGTACGTATATACAAGCCCTACCTCAAGGCCACTCCCTACAACCCTCAAAAACACCATGACGGGGTTAGAGGTTAACACTATTCTCGTACTACTCAACAAAAATTCACGCCCACTTCTAGCTCTCCACGCTTTAAGGCCCGAAAATGGTTAACAATAACGGGGTGAGATATAAAATCTCGAGTGAGTCAACGCCTAAGTCTAAGCGGGACATTGACTTTCTCAAGGCAACCTAAACATGCGGGACAATGTCAAAGGCAAATCAATAACGTGCGGCCCTTGCCACGCTCTAGCTATCATATGATCGTGCACAACCTCTCAATATATCATCAATCACATGCAAGCTTAACCTGTCTTGATCCACACAAAGAAAAGTATATGACACGCAACCAATTGCACATAGTCCAAGGCACGAAACCGGAACATTCATCACGGTTTGCATGCATAGTATATCACATGCGTTCCAATTATTAAAGGCCATTCAGCCTGGTACACTAGTCGATTGATGCCTAACACACTAGTCGATTAGTGCTCTTCCGATAGGACTAGGCATTGTTCCATTTCTTTGGCAACGACGATCGTTAGCCGTATAATTTCGGTCGTCATTACACGGCACGGCACGGCATAACAGGCATCCCTATAGGAAGCGTCGGTCCATCATAAGCTATTACGGCATCCGATCGATCGACATCATGGACTAGCGTGCATTCGATAAGTCGCGTAATTTCGGGCGACACGGCACGAACATACCGGTATCCGTTATATGACCACATAAGCACACTAGATAACCGACCAATTATTATCTTTGCATTTAGTTAAATGCTCGCATGGTCATACTTAAAGACTCAGCCCAAGGCCATTTTCATGCTTAAATATGTATTTTAATTTCACATGTGGTCACATGAACACGGTTTATTAACCTAACTTTGCATTTATGAACATGGTGATCAATCATCAAATCCACATTAGTGTTAACACTCGCTAGTCATCGACAATCACCCAATAATAATCATCCAATAATAAATAATAATTAATTAATTAATTTCAATTATAACTAATTGAATTTCTTGTAATTAATTAACCCGATCTTAATTACTTACTCCATCTCAATAAATTAATCCAGGCTTCGATTAATTGTTACCTCAATATTTAATAGACCCGACTTCAGGGAAAATAATCGATCACAATTTAAGCAAATACATTTGGCACACGTTAGTTATTCCGATCGCAAATAATTTCAATTATTCTAATCCTTAAACGATTAAGGCCTTAATCGAGTTTAGAGGTTTACTCACAAACTCGGCGGTCGATGTTGAGTTAGGCATGGCGGTGATAAGGACAATGGGGGCTCGCGAAACGGCGGTGGCTCTATCCGGATTCAGGTACTATACGGTTCGGGTCGAGTCGCTTAGAGTTAGGCGTCGATGTTTGGGTCCGGTTGGGTTGGGTCGGGATGGCGATTCGGTTTCGGTCGGGTCGTGTTGCAATGTTTCGAGTTGGGTCACTTTCGAGTTGATTCCGGGTTCGGTTTGAGTTGTTGGTTCCGGGCTGGTGTGCTTACCGGCAGAGGATTCGGTTCGGGTTGGGTTCCGGCATCGCGGGTCCAGCTAGTCCGTTGGGCTAGTGGCTCGAGCAAAATGGCTTCACTTGGGTAGCGACAGAGGAGGGCTTAGTAGCCGGGACATGGCACGGCCGAATTTGGCTGTCGAGGTGGCCGAGCTCAACGGATCCGGGTCGCAATTGTAGGTCTAGAGTTTAGACGGGGGCTCGGGGCTGGCATTGGGATCGAGGGCAATAGCAAAGCAACAAGGCGGTGGTTTCGGGCTGCGGATTGGGGCTAGATGGCCGGGGTTCGATTGAGCCGGGTCCAGTCGCGGGCGTGGAGGGGCTATGGGTCAAGCAATGACGAGCTCGCGGATGGATTGCTCGGCGATAGAGAGGTCGTGGATCCTCGGTTGCTCGGGCTGGAACAGTGGCACGACGGAGTGGGTGGTGGTACAAGTGGCGGTCAACGTAAGCGAGGGGATGAGGAGAGGGTTGTGGGTCGAGGGTGGGCTGCGGCGCTCTTGGTTCGGGGCTTGGCGGGCTCGGGCGACCGGGCGTAGCGGTTTGACGAGCGACGGGGTGGCAATGACGGTGAATGGAGGCTGGGTGGCGACGGAACGGCGTTAGTGGCTCCAGCGGTAAGGTTAGCGGCTCAAGGGTTCGTGTGAGTTTCGGGCGATGGGGCTTGGCGATGGCCGAAGGTGTGATGACGGGGACGGCGTACGTAGAGGCGAGATGGAGGCCGCTGGACATCATAGTAGTGATGGTGTCGGGTGGAGGCGGCCGTGGAGGGGAACCGGTTGAGAAAAGAAAACGAGAAGAAAAGGAACGAAGAAGGAGAAGACCAAAATGGGGGTCGCTCATCCAAGTCCACGAGAGAGAGAGAGAGAGAGTGTGTGTGTAAAAGTGAAAACTTAGGAAGGATGGTTTGTGACATGGGGGTGACGTCATTTTAGGGGGGAGCGGCTCACATGACACTTGGGGGCCCACAAGTCAACTTACAATCCAATAATTTATTCTATGTTCATAAAATCTAAAAGCAAATAGGTAATTTTGCTAATCTAGGGTAAATTAATCTACCGATACTAAAACTAAGGACGAATTTAGAAATCTCACAATTAGAGTTCGATCAAAGCTAGGGTCAAGTGCGAGGGTATTGATATTACAAGTCAACGTTTAACTATTCAAACTTGACTTTTGTTTGACCGACATCTCGGAACAACCAATTATCGTATCTTAAATCCTCAAAATCCAAATTTATTTTCTATGCTGGAATTCATAATTTTTCTTATAGATGTTAAAATTTCAAGACGTCACGACTCTCCCCTTCTTAGGAAATTTTGTCCTCAAAATTGAAACACTGTTACATTTTCTAAAAAAGAACAAGGTACAAATTTCTCATCACTTCTTCGCTTTTCACGTTGCACCATTAGTTCCTTGGTGTTGCTATATCACCTTGACCAAAGAGATCATTTTGTTCCAAAGCACTTGCTCTTTCATATCCACAATCTTTACCGGACGTTCCGTGTACGATACTCGCTCATCCACTTCAATTTCCTCAAAACTAAATACATGCGTTGGATCACACTCATACTTCCTCAATATCGCCACGTGAAATACGTCATGCACTTGAGCAAGTTTCGGTGGCAACGCAAGACGATACGCTAGATTTTCAATCCGCTCTAAAATTTCAAATGGTCCCACATATCTCGAACTTAGTTTTCCTTTCTTGCCAAATCGTGATGTTCATCGCATAGACAACACTGTTCGGAAAATACATGATCTCCCATTTGAAATTCTAAAGGTTTTGCGGCGCTTGTCGGCGTAACTCTTCTAGCGGCTCGAGCGGCTCTTGAGTCTTTCTTTAATGACCTTAACGATATCCAATGACTCGTTGCACTAACTCAGGACTAGTGATTTTTTCTCTTTTCACCAACCTCATTCCAACACATTGGCGTTCTACGGGGCCTATCATATAATGCTTCAAAAGGTGCCATCTTGATGCTCGCTAAAAGCTGTTATTATAGGCGAACTCCACCAATGAAGTTGTTCCTCCCAATTGCCTTTAAAATCCAAGACATAAGCTCTCAATATGTCCTTAAGTGTTTGAATTTTTCTTTCAAATTGGCCATATGTCTACGGATGATAGGCTATACTGAATCTGCACTTTGTTCCTAACGCCGTTTGCGAGACTTTTCCAAAATATGGTAGTGAACTTGGGATCACGATCCGAGTGATAGTCATTGGCACTCCATGCGATCGGACTATTTGACGCACATATAAGTTGGCATATCTCGTCCAAAGTGAGGTCCTTCCGTACAACTATAAAATGAGCAAACTTTGTCAATCTGTCACCACAACCCAAATCAAATCATTATGTCTCTAATTCCTTGACAACTCCATCACAAAGTCCATTGTGATGCACTCACACTTCCATTTTAGAATCTTAAGCGGTACAGCGATCCACTAGACTTGCAATGCACCTTAACTGCGGCATGTTAATCACTTCGCCACGTGCTTGGCTATGTCGAGACTTCATAGCAATTCACCAAAAGTGCTGCCTTAGATCCTAGTACATTCTTGTGCTATCTAAACTAATACTATAGCTACTACAAGAGGTTTTCGACAAGATTTCCTTCTTGTCAAAAGCAAGACCCTTTTCATCACTATCTCACCCAACTTTGTTGCCCTACCAAGTTTTCGCCGTACACTCCGATCATTTGTCTTCCTTAATAGCGACGTCTCGCAATCTTAACCTTAATTAGGATCATCAAAGATCTTAGTAACTCATAGATGTATTTGTCAAACTTCATGATGTCACTCATCCATAGCTAGCCGATACTAGCTTTTTACTTCCACTTCCACAACTCTTCATTTCAATCGCTTATCTCGTGGTTTCATTAACCACAGTTCTCAATAGTATACACTCTACGGTTGCTGGTCAATTAGCTCGTATGGGTCTCAACTCATTCCTATGCTATCCTAGTCACATAGCAGGAGGCTCTCTCCGACTCACACTTGGATGCACGAATCAACCTTCACTAGTATCACAAAACACAAAAGCATTACTTACTCACGGTATTTTGATCTACTCATCATCTTTCATCTATCGCTCAAAATGCAATGCTATGCATTTTTAAAATATATTTTTCACTTTGAAAACCAACTTCAATGCCATGAACCCTGTAATGCATGATCGTCCCGGCTACTCTTCACACCACTCGCTTTCACATCAATCCTTACCAATTCGAACTTTCTAATTGTACAAGCGGCCATCACATTTCAAAGATCAATTGCCTAAGATTGATCTATAACCTCATATCCAATCATTATCCAAACAAAACACATATGCATTCAATCACACTCGGCCTTTAGTTCAAACGGTTGCCATTCACTTTCTTGCGATCCTTTTCTTATCAATTAGGATCTTTAATAAAAATCATTAACTTCAACTATCAAAGTGCCACACAAATTTAGACCTATAATCTACAATTATCAATCACTACAATTCCATATCTACAATCATTCAAAATGGGCTAACCACCAAACTCCAACGATTCAAATCTAAATATTCACCTTCCGAACTTATCATCCAATCGATCCGTCTATCACTATACTATATCCTCAAATTTGGTCGTTGACAATCCAAAATCACGATCATACATTTCAACTGGTCCTTTATCCACAAGTAGATCATCAAACCTCAAGCACATTCATCAGTTCAAATCTATACTTAAAACTTCCCGATTCTCATTAGCTTTTCTCGTATCTCAAGCCACACCTCCATTTAGGACGAGTTAATAAAAGTCGATAACTAAAGCCATTAGAATACAACACAAGTTTAACTTATATAATCCATAAATACAAGTCGTCTTAATACAAACCCATATTCACAAATCAAGCCTGTTAAAAGGTTTTTTCCACTTTAGCTATCTATAACTAATTTATAACCGGGACATTCTATCGCGACAATTCACTATCTTTTTAGCGAGGTTGGTTTAGGTTGTCTTGCGGAGCGTTCCTTTGAGATTATTATCCTTTAGCGGCGGCCCAACACTCCAGCTTGTCTCGCAGGCGATCTTTCACTAGGTAGCCCTTTTGACCACAACCAAAATAGGCTCCTCCTCCAAAAGGACACGAAGCATTTCTATGCCTCCGATCGCACAACTGGGCATACTCCACTAAGGTTGGGGAGCCGATTTTCCCACAAGCATTCCTCCATTGGGTCGAATAGGGTACCTTTCTCCGGATATCGGTCTCTTCCCCGTTCCGATGATCACTTCTTCTAGAGGGCACAAACCGCGATCTAGATGCGGCTGCCCTTTCACAAGTTCCTCTCTATTAGTTAGGCCCTTTCATACAACTCATTGTAATCTTTCAAATTCAGCGGCACTAGCTAGTCCTTCAACTTGGGCTTTAGTTCATCTCTAAACCTTCTCACCCTATCCACCGGGTCTCCAACCATCCTAGGTACGTACATTGACAACTCATAAAACTTAGCTTCATCTTGGTGCACCGATATCCGGTTCTAACATAGGCGCATGAACTCGCCCATCGTATGCTCTCCGGCTCGATCAAAGAAGTACTTGCCATTGAAGGCTTCCACAAATGCATACCACACCAGGGCTGTACCTTTTTGAAAGATCCATCCTCGAGAGACTTCCTACTAGATGCTGGAATTCCCTTGCAACCGGTATACCGCTAAAGTCATCTTGTCCTCCTTAGAGCACCTTAGTAAGGCAAATGCCTTCTCCAATCCTTAATCCATAGGGTGACAACCTCCGATCACTAACTCTTGAAAACTTTGGTGGCTTAAGCTCCAAAAATTGCTTTACCAACTCATGAATCGGTTGACTTCTATTTCCATATCCAGCCAACGGGTCCTCGAGGGAGCTACATCGCGGCAGCTTCTTGATTCCTCACTTGCTGCCCGACTATGTTTCCTAAGGCTTCCAAAGCCTAAAGAATCCCGTTCATTCTAGCATCTTCATGAGCTGCTCATTCTTGCGGGCCCTGCTCACCTAGCAACACATAGTGATAACTCGTGCATACAGCCTTAAAAACCTTAAGTAACAAACATATGCACAGGATCTCAATCCTACTAACTATCCCAAAAACTCAACGTTCCTTATTACTCCAGGCCATGACCGGGTAGCTCAAGTGAACTAGCTCTCTACCACCTTGCATGGGATTGTCATGCCTCGATTCCCGGCCGTAAAAACCCTATCAAATCTCTCTAAGTCAATAATGATGACATCCCAAGTACGTCATCGATCTATTATTTTTATCTTTTTATTTAACACATGCGAACGTGCTACCCCCAAACAAGTTACGGAATCAACAGGATAGAAAAACATGACATCAAACAAATAGTCACATCAATCAACATCGCTTATGAACACTTTTTTTTTCCCGTTACCTTTGGGAAGTACATATATACAAGCCCTACCTTAGGGCCACTCCCTTCAACCCTCAAAAACACCATAACAGGTTAGAGATTAACACTACTCAACAAAAATCCACGCCCATTTCCAGCTCTCCAAAGCTTATGGCCCGAAAATGGTTAACAACAACGGGGTGAGATATAAAATCTCGCAAGTCAATGCCTAAGTCTCGAGCGGGATATTGATTCGTTCAAGGCAACCTAAACATTCAGGACAATGACGATGGCAAATCAATAGCGTTCAATCCTCGCCATATTCTAGCTATTATAGGATCGGGCACAACCTCTTAATATATCATCAATCACATGCAAACTTAACCCGCCTTGGTCCACACAAAGAACAAGTATATGACACGCAACCAATTGCACATAGTCCAAGGCACGTAACCGTAACACTCATCACGTGCATGCACAGTATACCGCATGCGTTTCGGTTATCAAAAGCCATTCGGCCCGGCACACTAGTCGGTTGGTGCCTAATACACTAGTTAGTTGATACTCTTCCGGTAGGACCAATCATCGTTCCATTTCTTCGGTAACGGTGACCGTTACTGTAATTCCTCGGTCGTCACGGCATGGCATAACAAGCATTCTTATAGGGAGCGTCGATCCATCACATACTGCGATGTACATTTGTTTAGTTCGGCGTCACGGATCATGTGCATTCGATAAGTCGTGTAATTTCGGGCGACAAGGTACTAACATACCGGTATCTATTATATGACCACACAAGCACACTAGATAATCAACCAATTATTATCTTTGCATTTAGTTAAATGCTCACACGATCGTGCTTAAAGACTCGGCCCAAGGCCATTTTCATGCTCAAATATGCGGTTTAATTCCACATGTGGTCACATGAACACAAAGGTATCAACCCGACTTTGCCTCTATAAATAGGGTGATCATTCATCAAATTCACATCCGTCTTGACACTTAATGGTCATCGACAATCACCCAATAATAAGTAATTATAATTAATTAATTTCAATTATAACTAATTGCATTTACCGTAATCAATTAACCCTACCTTAATTAATTACTCTGTCTCAACTAATTAATCTAGACTTCGATTAATTGTCACCTCAATATTTAATTGACCCGACTTCGGAAAAATAATCCAATCATAATTTAAGTAAATATATCCAAGATGCATTAATTATTCCGATCGCAAACAATTTCAATTATTCTAATCCTTAAACACGGTTAATGCCTTAATCGAGTTTAGGGGTCGACTCACAAACTCCGGCGATCAATGTCGGGTAGATCACGATGGCAACAAGGACAAAGAGGCTTGCGAAATGGCATTGGCACGATCCGAATTCAAGTACCGTATGGTTCGGGTTAGGCATCGTATTCGGTCGAGTTGGGTTGGTGATTCAGCTCGGGTCGGGTCGTGTCACTTTCGAGTCGGTTTGGGTTCGGTTTGAGTTAGTGGTTCCGGGCAAGTTTGCTTACGGGCGTAAGATTTTGGTTCAAAGGGGTTCCGACATCGAGGGTCCGGTTAGTCCGCGGAGCTTCGGCAGCGACGAAGGGAAGGCTCAGTAGTCGGGACATGCGTGGCCGAGCTGGCCATCGTGGCTGTGGGACTCAACGGATCCGGGTCACGACGTGGGTCTCGGGTTCGGACAGGGGCTCGGGCCGGGGCGTCGGGATCGAGGGTGATAGCGAAGCAACATGGCAGAGGCTTCGGCGGCAAATTGGAGCTATAGCTGGGGTTTGGCTAGAGTTGGGTCCGATCGCGGCCACTGGTGGGGCCGTAGGTTGAGCAATGACGAGCTCGGGCCGGAAGGCTCAAGAACGGAGGGGTCGCAGTCCTCGATCGCTTCGGGCGGGACGGTGCCACGGGAATGGGTGGTGGTGCAGTAGCGGATCAAGTCGAGGCAATGGTAGCTCTACCGGGGAGAGGGTAGGGTGGCAAAAACGACGATAACTGGGGTGGGCCGTGGAACGGCGTTGGTTGCTTCTGCGGCAAGGTTGGTAGCTCGTGGGTCGGTGTAGGTTTCGACTTGTCGGGCTTGGCGACGGCCGAAGGTGCGATAACGAGGACGACGCAACTAGAGGCGGATGGAGGCCGCTAGATATCGTGGTAGTGATGGTGTCGGGTGGAGGCAAATGTGAGGGGAGCCGGTTGAGAAAAAAACAAGAAGAAGAGAAACGAAGAAGGAGAAAACCCGTAAGGGGGTCGCTCATCCAAGTCCGAGAGAGAGAGAGAGAGAGAGAGAGTAAAAGTGAAAACTTGGGGGAGGGAGGTTTGTGACATGAGGGTGACATCATCTTGGGGGGCGGCTAACATGACACCTTGGGGGGCCCACAAGTCAACTCGCAATTCAATATTGTGTTCTATATGCATAAAATCTAAAGGCAAAAAGGTAATTTCGCTAACCGGGGGTAAGTTAATCTATCCGTACTAAAACTAAGGACGAATTTAGAAATCTCACAATTAGAGTTCAATCAAGACTAGGGTCAAGTGCGAAGGTGTCGATATTATAAGTCAACATTTGATTATTCGACTTGACTTTTCTCCGACCGACGTCTCAAAACAATCAATTATCGTATCTTAAATCCTCAAAATCCAAATTTATTTTCCATGCTGGAATTCATAATTTTTCTTACGACGTCAAAATTCCAAGACGTCACAACTTGATGTTCATATGACTCATCCGATATGGTTATTTCGTACCCCCTTTTTCCGTATGATTTTCCTTACTACACCAGACGCTATAGCATTATAAATTGTATTGTTACTCTTGCTCCCATCTGGGATAAATATGACCCCTTACTTTGTTCCCGCGTACATATATGGGATATTTTAAGGAGTGATCATCTTTATTAGTAGCAGGTCCGGGGAAAGAATAGGAAAGGTAACGCCACTATATTTCCGACCAAAAACAGGACCTATCATCACAAGAATATTTTTTTAGTGGGGCGATAGCTCAAAAAGACAGATTGCTTATCTTTTCTCTCAACTCGGGTGAAATACGATCGGGGGAGGGGCGGCTAATTCAAATCCCTCGGGTAAAATAAGAACAACCCCCACATTCAAACCTCCCTTTTTACCATTAGCAAGAACTTGTTTGGCTTGCATATCATAAGGAATTCGATCAACTGCTTCAAATACAAGATCGGGAAGTACCGCTTGCAGAACCTTAATATCCACGGGCTTATTAACTAAATGGCAATTGGCACATATAATACGCTCGAACGCTTCTCGTGGATTTTTATAACCCTCGTTTGTGCAAAAATGGGATATGCATTTGAAATGGATGTATGAGTTGTGATATATATCATCTCGATATGGAAATATATCGAATAATCTCTTTCTTTGTCCAAGAAAAGGTGTTTTTACTTTGCATGGTCCAATCATTGATCCCAAAAATTTCTACAATAAAATTAGGTAGGTCGCTTGTATAGTTCCCTATCTACAATTCTTCTATTTAGTTTACTGAAATAATTTTACAGGAATATAGTGGTAGGAGAAATCCGTATAGGGTAGAAAGAGTAAGTACTTCTTCAAATTGAAATGCTTTGCTTATGTATCTTATGTTACAAAGTAACAAATATTATAGTTGGATCAATCATTCATTGAATGATAAATCACTACAAGTGATGAAGATATGCGATTTAAATAACGAAAGATCCAATATTTAAAAATTGTATCCGAATGACTGGAAAAGTAGAAACATGACCAGATATAATTTGATCGTTGTGAGCAAATTCAAAATCTTTGTAGATATATCCAATCATTAGTTCCTAGCCATGGGGCGAATGGAATCCAATACACAAATTAGTTAATAAAAGAATAGAAAAAGCTTTTATTGTGTCACTTAAGTTATATAGGAATTCTTGAACCCAAGAGTTAAGAATAGCAAGTTTTTCATTACCCGTAATAGAATAACCGCTCATAGTATTGAAAGAGGTTATATTTGTCGATAACTTGCAAAATCATATGGATATGATCCTCATTGTACATCTTGATCAATTGCATCATTTCTTTGTGGATTTCTATACTAAGTGTTTGTAGATGTATTTTCGAGTATTCTTTTATCATTTCGTCCAAGAGAAAGAGTTCTTCCAATTCTATGAATTTTTCTATAATACTCTTTTCTTGGGTATCAATCAAAAAAGTTTTGGATTGTCCAGTATTCTACCAATTAGTAATCCAAAATTCAAGACATTTACTAAATGAGAGAGAGATCCACTAGGACAAAAATACTATAGATGTAAGACATAGAAGAGGAAGAAATGCTTTCTTTTTTGCCATTTTTTCTTTTCATCTTTGAATTGTTAATGAACCCACCTCATTTGTTGAATCTATGTGAGCTACTATTTCTATTAACCCTAAGTTCTATTACAAGGCATTGGACCTATGAATCTATTCCCTATTTTTTATTTGTGATTCAGTAGTTATTCCTTGAATTTAGAAAAAATACAGAAATAAAATACCCGTTTCGAATGACGAAATAATAAAAAATCTTGTTTCGAGATACCTCAATTGAATCGATCAAATTTGAAGCCCTTTTCGATGAATGCTTAAAATAATCAATTCAAGCAAGTAATGAATACTATATTATTCGGATTATAAGCCAATAGAACTCCTTTTGTCCTTTCTATCAAAAAAGAGAATCTTTCGGAAAAAAAAATGGCCGCCTACTTGCAATTACAGTCCAGGAAAAATGGAGAGAGATTTATGAAGAATATTTTGATCTAACGATGACAAATTCAAAACCTAATGATAAAAGATCAATGGTAAAACAAGACAGAAAAGTTATCCTTATGAGAGATCCAAGCAATCTTTTGCCTTTGATCATTAAGAAACACAAAAGAAAAGATTAAAAAAAAAGTTTGGTTGACAAAAGAATGGAGAGAAAATTTACAAGATATGATCCATTTGTATCTAACCTATCAATTCATATTGAAAATAAAAAGAGAAATCCTTTATTTTGAAATGTTTTGATATATGATGTTGGAATTTGACATCGAGAAATTCTACTAACCTCTATCGATGTTCCGTTACGGAATTTGCCCAAGAATTTCGTTGAATCACCTACTGCCCTCCACAAATCTTCAAACTCACGACAACCGAATACAATCACGTGCTGAAAGTATTCTTGTTTCACAATGTAAGTGCAAATCGATTCTCAAAGTAATGATGGATTGCCTTTCGTTTCTTTTGTAGTTCTTGAAAGGGGGAGAGAGGGAAGAAGAAAGAAAAGAAAGAACGTACATGCGTCTCTTTTTCTTCTTCTAATCTAACATTAGTTTTCACGTCATCATCACATCGTGCCCTTTCACATCTTATCTATAAGAAGATAAGAAGGTAATCTTTCGAAAAAGTACACTGTTCGTAGGGTCCTCTCCAACGCACCCTTTGATGGACGTATCAAATACACCTCTTTATGGACATATTATTACATCTCCCACTCGAACATGAAAGGTTTGATAATACTCTATTAACATAGTCTACTTTAGAATCAATTCATACTTGCAAATATGTCGTGCGACCGAGTGAGTACACCTGCGCTTGGGAGCTCAATTATGCAAACGTTAAGAATACATAATAGCTACAACCCTAAAAAGTAAAATAATATCTCACAGTACCCCGGACATATTTTGTTACATCGCCTAAGTATACCTATCCCTTAAAGGCTATACTTGACTATGCTTAATCAACTATGTATTTATAATTATATCTGCACACATAATAGGTTATATAATTGGTCGACCAGTAAATATATGTGATAGATGAAAAACAAAAATAGTCTTCCTTCGCACTCATGTCCCTCTCCATTTTAGAACAACTGCTTTCCTAGACACGTCTCATAAAGCCATATTAATTTTCATGACTTGCCAATAACATACAAAAGTAGCAACATTGATCTATTACTTTGAGAACATAGTCGAGTAATAGAGGGAACAAATTAAGGTAATCCATTCATAAATTTCCTTAAGGACTCACACGATGAGTAAGTAGGGATAATTATACTCATCTTCCTTATTGGTCGAATAAAGCACATGTAGTATGAATTACATGCTATAGTGGATTTCTCTTTTCACAAGAGGGTATGTCTTTTATCAACTATATCCACTATACGGATCTTAGCCTAAACATAATTATATGCTTTTCACGTACATATGTTTAGCTCGAGTGCTATATCGCCTTGCTCTCTCACGCCCAATTAAGCACTCGCATCCGGCTTCCATCGTGCATACATGATTGTGGGAGTTTCATGTTCGGTCTCATCATATATAAATCATAGACCTCATCTTGATTCCAATCAAGGCGACATAAATATATTATGTACTGAATTTGCTCTTCCAACATCTTTCGTACATACCGTATCATCTCAACTCACTTACTACGCTTGAGGTGATTGCTCGTGTGAGTGAGCCAATCATTGCACGATAACATACCTTTCAACAATATATGTGTGCTTGTGCTAGTCTCATAATAAATTGTACTTAAGAATGAAATATCAATTCATTTAATAATAAGTACAATACATATACATAATGTAACATTCTTCGATAATATTACATATTATTTTCTACACAACCCTAGAGACATCTTGTGCGTCAAGAACACGTTTCTAGGAACAGCCTTAGTGAATGGATCAAAGCAACCATCTTGTTCGTAGAAATATATTGTAGGACCACTTCCTTCTGCGCTATTACATATCCGATGAAGTTATTCTTTATGTAAATATGTTTTGTCCTAACATGATACTTGGGATCTTTCACATAGGCAATGGCTGCTTGACTATCACAATAAATTGTCACTAGTTTTTGAACATCGCGACTATGACTAAATTTTCAAAGAAGCGTTTTAGCCATACTTGCTTTTTGCACCGGCAGCAAACATGCAATAAATTCAGCCTCCATTGTAGATAGAGTTGTGCATGTTTGTTTCTTGCTACTCCAAGAAATCGCACCTTCATTAAGCAAGAACGCATATTCGGAATGTCGACTTGCACTCATCAAAGTCTCCTCCCCAATCAACATCGAGAGTAACCAATTAAGTGTAAATCACCCCATTGATAACAAAGTCGATAGTCCATTATGCCTTTCAAGTATCTCGATTCCTCTTAACTCGCTTTCTAGTATTCTTGGCCAGGATTTGACTCGGTAGCGACTCACTATCCCACGGTGTGGCATATGTCTAAGTTGAGTACACATCATATCATACATTAAACTACCGATAGCACTAGAGTAAGGAACAATGTCTATTTCTTTCATTTCTTTGGAGTCTTAGGACACATCTTAGAGCTCGTGTGTTCGCCTTGCATGATAGGGGCATCGGTGGGATTACAATGCTGCATATTGAATCGTACAAGAATCTTTTTAATATAAGACTCTTGAGATAGAGCAAGAAGGTGTTATGAACGATCTCTTTCTATCTTAACTCCCAAAATATAAGCAGCTTCTCCCATATCCTTCATTTCAAAAGTGGAGGACAACCATTCTTTTATGGTGATGACTAGACCCTTATCATTCCCAGTTAACAAAATATCATCCACATAGAGTGATAAAATCACAAATTTATCCTCGGATCGTTTGACATACACACAATGATCTTCTTCGATCTTCATAAACCCAAAAGAAGTTATGGCTTGATGAAAACAAAGGTACCACTGTCCGGGATGATTGCTTAAGGCCATGTATTGAACGATGAAGCTTGCAAAATTTTTGCTCTTGACCTTTAGCTATGAAACCTATTGGTTACTTTATATAGATTTTTTCATCTAGTTCTCCATTGAGAAATGCTGTCTTTACATCCATTTGATGTAATTCTAAGTCTAAATTTGCAACTATAGCTAGGATAAGGCGTATGGAGGCAAACCTTACAACCGGTGAAAAATTTTCCTCATAGTCTTTGCCTTCTTGTTGAGTATAGCCCTTCACTACAAGACGAGCCTTATACTTTTCAACGGATCCATCCGCCCTACGCTTGATCCCGAAAAATCCATTTATTTCCAATTGCTTTGCGTCCGGGTGGTAGATCAACCAAGTCCTAGACATGGTTTTCTCTCATAGACTCCATTTCATCTTTCAAAGCATTTTTCCATTCTTCCTTATCGGGAGATGAAAAAGCCTCTTCAACTGTCTTAGGCTCCGCATCGTCTTGTGAAGCAACCATAAATGCTTCCCCTTCAATCTCAAAACGACGACGAGGAATGCTTGTACGATTGCTTTTACGTAACCAAGTCCTTGTGAGTTTAGTTCACTAGACGATGCAACACTCCCACTAGGTCCAAGATATTGAGGTAAATCGTTATTTTCCTCATCAACATTAGTGGATGTGTTATCGAGATTTTTCATCTCATATAATCGTAAATCCTTATCGATTTCACCTATACTAGGAAAATCGTTCTCTAAGAACATGACATCTTGTGATTCCATTTTGGTTACACTTCCATCCGCCTCTTCACCTATGAACACATACCCTTTAGAGTGCTCAGAGTATCTAATAAAGATACACTTCTTCCCTCTAGGACTTAATTTTTCATATTTATAGAAAGAGTCATGAACTTATCCCGTACCCCCAAGATCGCGATCCAGTTAAATCCGATTTTCTACCACTCCATAATTCATAAGGAGTGGAAGTGACCGACTTAGAAGGCACACGGTTAAGTATATATGCGGCATTAATAACGCATCTCCCCGTAATGAGATCGGTAAATTTGCTTGTGTCATCATAGACCTAACCATTTCTAATAGGGTTCTATTCCTTCTTTCAAAGAACCCCATTTTGTTGTGGGGTATAAGGAATAGTCAATTGCCTTTTGATACCCTTTTCATCACAAAGAGACTTGAATTGCTCAAATAGATACTCACGTTCGTGTTCGTTCTTAATGTTTTTATTGTTTTGTTTAACTCGATTCTCTACTAAACTCATATATCGTCTAAAGTAATCCAATGCTTCGACTTATGGGAGATCGAAAAACATAACTGAAGCGCGTGAAGTCATCTATAAATGTGATGAAATATGAGGTTCCATGCCTCGCCCTCACATTCAATGGACCACAAATATCATAATGTACTAATTGCAATGGAAATTCAGCCCTGGTTCCTTTACCAAATGGTTTTCTAGTTGTTTTTCCCGCTAGACAATGTTCACATGTGGGTAAATCAATATTAGCGATTGACCCTAAAAGGCCTTCTCTAACTAATTTTTTCATTCTATCTAATCCAATGTGACCCGAGCCTAGCATGCCAAACATTTGCATCAATATTCACATTTTGAGAAGATGCAATTAAAGAAAAACAATAATTTACATTAACATTGTACATATTGTTGTCAATGTCTAAAACCACAAAACCATTTAGTACATAACCGGAACCATAATAAGCTCTTCCAAACGTAATGTCAACACAATCACCATGAAAATTTAAAACATAACCTACGCCTAGAAGAACAACTACAGAGACCAAATTTCGTCGAATATCGGGAGCATAGAGGACATCATGTAGGAACAAAGTTCGACCACTACATAAATTTAATTTACATGTGCCAACACCCTTCACTTCAATTTTGGAGTTATTTTCAACATATATCCATCTTTTTCTTGGCGGTATTCGACGATACTCTACAAATGCTCCTCGGTCTCTAACTACATGGTCCGTAGCTCCCGAGTCTATAGTCCACATAGGATGTGATTCAGCAAACATTACAAGTGCTAGAAACAAAAGCACTACTTGAAGTAATGGAGTAATCTATTACCTTTTTTGGCTCGGTGCATTCATGAGCGAAATGACCCATCTTGCCACAATTGTAACAGATCATTTTGGCATTGTCCTTCTTCCCACGATGCTTCTTGCCTCGGAGGGTTTTGGCTCTTTTGGATGCCCGATCGCCTCCTTCCCTTTGTTGTTAAACTTATAGTTCCTTTTGTGCTTAAAACCCGAAGCTTTGCGTGAACTAGTTTCAAAGAACATAAGTATGCGTACAAGATTTAGCAGCCTCTAGGCGCTCATCCTCTAACTCCAAATGACGCACTATATCATCAAAAGTTGTGATATTCTCATTATGCGTCATGTTGATTTTCATATGCTCCCAACTTTCAAGAAGAAACCTAATAACAGCATGAACTTGTTGTTCATCGGTTAGGATGTGGCTTGCTTTGTCTTGAGCTCTCGTATCATGTTTGATATCTCCCGAAGGTGTTGCCTCATATTTTGATTTTGACACTTTCAAAAAGTGTCAAATTTGATAGTGAGCCTCTTTAATTTAGTAACAGACATACCCCTAAACTTTTCTTTTAGAGCAGTCCAAATATCTTGAGCATTCTCAAGTCCTTTAAACTCACACATGAGATCATCCCCCTTCTGACTTAGCAACATGATGCGAGCAATGCTATTTTTCTTTTTCCAAGCTTTATAAGCTTCTAGATCTCTTCTCGTGTTGAGCAGAATTTCCTTGCTCAAAGTTGGTCCATAGTGTCGTTGAAGGTTCCAAAACCTCTTGTTCTTCAAGGATGTACTAAACCTTTCGGTGCCAAATGTCATAATTGTCACCGTTCAATTTTTCACCCTTATTGAGGTCGGCCACAATGGTTTCGGATGCAGAAGCCATAGTCAATGACAATTCTATATTAACAGAATAAACGCATAATTAATACTAGTACATCTTTCACATTAACACATATAATTAATTTTACAGCAAAGAGCAACTTAAATAAACGATAATTCGACAAAAGACACTAAAACAAAAGTTCACTATGCTCCCAATCGCCTTCCGTGTTACAATTGTCTCACCATCATGCATTTAGTTCAATTCGCACAAAATTTAAGTTCTAGTGAGAATTCCATCGAATTCTACTAACCTACGAACTCCCACTAGAAAAAATAATCAAGACCCATGATCCATTGATCATTTATCTCTTAATCATATAGGCATAGCATGATACATGCAATTCATGCATCGATCATCATCAAACGCAGAATATAAGATAACATAATCTCTTACCATTATTCGCGTTTGCATTGAATTCTAATTGCAAGTACGTAAACTCTTATACATACTCTCTATGTACCATGCAATAATTTATCATAAAATGGTCATTTACATGTAAGCAATATTTTGTTTTTTCAAAAACCACATGAAAATATCAATAAAGAATTCAAAAAAACCCAAAAACTACGCGCATTTAGGGTTTCATATGCATTTTTTTATAACTTTTAAAAAATATCAAATATGTAAAATAAATATATCACAATGTAGATCCTTTCAATACAAACACGTAGGTACTAAGAACGCTCCGATTGGAGTTCATATGCGCTCACACGTGCATTTTAAAAATTGGTACACGCGCGGTGGTCAACAATCAACATTTGACCGGTCAATAGTCAACCGGGTAAAAAACGAGTCGGTTCAAACAGTTTGGGTCAGAATCGCGCCAAGCCAACGGTTCGGTTCGGATCCGGAGCCGGTCAAAGGAAAATAGGGTCGGTCGGAATAGCCAACGGGTCGGGTCGAAACCAGGTCGGAACAAAAGGGTTGGGCCGGGATCGGGTCGAGCCGAAGGGTTCGGGCCAAAATCGGATCGGTTCGAACGGGTCGAGCAAGAATCGGTTCGGGCCGAACGGGTCGGTGGGTTTGTTGTGCCGTTTGCGCCGAGTGCATGAATCTCATGCGAAGACGCCGTCATGGAGCGAGGAGGCGCGTGCCACCACTTTCGGCGGCCGTTCAAGGCGTGCGACCACTGCTTTTCTTGTATCGACGAGATGAATCCGATAATATGTACAAAAATGACTTTCATTATGCAAAACAATCATGAAACACTATGAACAAGACGCGAGTTCAACCTCGAGACTCGATTTTATGCATTCGGTTGATATTCATCCATTGCAATTCAGCGTATCAACCAAGCCATAACTTAAAGGAAAACAAGACATGGATTCTACAACCAAGGCTCGATACTAATGTTGGATTTTGACATCTCCCCAAATGCTAGTAACCTCTATCGATGTTCCGTTGCGGAATTTGCCCAAGAATTTCGTTGAATCACCGACTAGTCCTCCACAAATCTTCAAACTCACAAAAGTTCGAATACAATCACGTGCGGAAAGTATTCTTATTTCACAACGTAAGTGTAAATCGATTTTCAAAGTACGATGGATTGCCTTTCGTTTGTTTTGTAGTTCTTGAAAGGGGGAGAGAGGGAAGAAGAAAGGAAAGAAAGAATGTACGTTCGTCTCTTTTTCTTCTTCTAATCTAACGTTAGTTTTCACGTCGTCATCACACCGTACCCCTTCACATCTTATCTATAAGAAGATAAGAATGTAACCTTTCGAAAAAGCACTGTTCGTGGGGTCCTCTCAAACTCACCCTTTGATGGACGTATCAAATATACCTCTTCATGGACGTATTATTACATATGAGGAGATGAATTTATTATTTTATTTCGATTCGCTACTTTTACTTATTTTTTACTAAATTGAGTTGAGTGGATTTCCATACGCATAAATTATTTTTTATGCGCAATAGAAGCCCGATATTTTCACTTGGAAAGATCGGCAAGAGGTAGCCCAAGTCCGAGCCCGTCAACATATTCAGTCGGATTCACTCATAACTCATTGGCTTAAACTTTTGAATGAAGGTGTGTCCAACTTGATATGTTGACGGGCTCGGATTGGGGTTCTCTTTTAGCGATTTCTCCGAGTGAAGGTATCGAGCTTTTGCTTGGGCACTCCCAACAAATAGAATCATAGTAACTTGTGAGAAAGCACACAAATTTGTCCATATAGTTAGACGGAATCTTGGAAATATATCGAAGGATGGCACGGTGATTGGAGGTGATGTTTTTAGGGGGTGAAACAATGATCCAGCCATTGAAGTATATAGCTTAGTGATTTATAGGCGCTCGCATCGTCTTCTGAGAGAATCTATCTTGCCCTTTTCTTTGTTGATAAAGCGAGTTACCTAGCTGCCCATTGACAAAGAAAACCCTTGCCAATTTTTACATGCTCTCCGCACAGAAAGTATTTCGTGTATTGTTTAGGTTATTGAAACCCTACTTGAGAGCGCTATCTCTCTTTCTATCGACATAGAAAGTATGAAAAAAGAATTGTAATATAAGTCCTAAAATTAATAGTTCGATCTATTAAAACAAGGACCGCTTTAGATCCTTTTCTGAGAAAATGAGGGCATTTGGGACCCTTATTTGAAATTTTTCTATTATGTCTGTTTAGGAGTTTTTATTTGGGGGCAAAATTGACAATGTAATTTTAATTAGTTAACTTTTGTGTAATTTTCCCAAGAAGGAACCCAGTACGATCTCTCCAATGGCCATGGAAGAGTCAAGTCCAGGAAGTCCAAGACTTTCACCTATCAAGAAGATTAAACAAAGACCAAAACTTTCAATAATACACATCAGAGGTTAGACAAATCAGAATAAAATACCTTTTGTCGACAAGTGCTTGTTTTGTAATATTCAGAGAATATTCCTCCCATATTTGTAGTGGCCTCGATCAATGATTCCCGAGATAATTGACAATTAGGTTCGTTGCTTCCTTTTCACGACACAAATTAGGTTCGTTGCTTACTTTTCCCGACACAAATTAGGTTCGTTGCTTCCTTTTCACATCCCTCTTCTTTCGACCCTACGTGCATGTCTTTTACTTTTTCAGAAGAAGTCCCACGCGTTTTGTGAGTTCCACTTTTTTTTTAATGAAATATCTTTAAAAAGTAGTAATGATTGTAGTCCTCTTGCTTAATATTAACAATATTGTAATTTCCATCCAACTCTTTTAATGATAAATCATTTAGTGATTTATTTTTCATCAATTCGCTATTGTACTTGTCTACTATAAGCCACCATAAGCAATGGTTCCCAACCTAGACGCACCAAAAAAGAACAAAAAGTTTCGTTGACCTTCATGCAAAAAACTCTGAAGCTGAGAATGCACATGAAATAAACCAGCGCATGCCCGCGCATGCTCGGACACAAGCTTGGTCCGTGGAAGGAAAACTCATAAGAGAACAAAGATCTGGAGATCTGGGACATCAGCAGTCACGATCATGGGCTGTTAAGATTCCATTATCATTTCTTAAAAGAAGAGGGAAGAGAGAGGGTGTTGGGGTTATCCCATGATAGTGGAGTTGGTGATCGATTTACAAGTGTGAGGGAATGTCTCATCCTTTAAGCTAGCTTTTGAGATAAGAGATACCCAAAATTACCCAATACTGATGTTAAAGCCTATATTACAACAAGTCTAGACCCAACAGTCTACGGGAAAGATATGGATTGTTGCGACTTCGACTCGGGGCCGATATGTTAGGGACATGTTGGAATTATCCCACATCGGTGGGGCTAGTGGTCGGTTTATGAGCATAAGGGAAAACCTCATCCTTTGAGCTAGCTTCGAGATGAAAGAGACCCAAGACCACCCAACATTAGTATCGGGGCTTTTGCTGCGCACTCTCAATAATTGGTATCGAGCCAATGATTAATTAGTTGCCCACTCCCAATATATATTGGTGTTTGGTCAGTATATCAATAAAGGAATCTAGTGACCAATGCAGTTTTCGGGTCGGTGAGCATTTTGGCTTAGTAATACGGGCTCAATGAGCATTAATGGAGATTCAAATTGAAATATATTAATGTAGAAAGATATCTTGATTGAGAGGGAGCAAATCTAACACGGACGCTTACATTTGAGGGGAAGAGTTAGCATGGATGATGAGCATTATTAACTTGACTAAAATATCGAGTCAAGATGGAGAATTGTTAATTGTGACTCGAGTTTTTCGGAAATTTGAGCCAATCCAAGAAGACATAGAAGAGAAGTCTTCTAAGGATGGACTTCTTTCTCTAATCGCACAAAGGAGGGAGCCCACTAATTTTTTATATTATATCATATATTGGGAGGCATGGTCAGAACCTTCAAAGGAAAACAATGAGATTTCACATTAGCGTCGAAGAAAGCCTGTGGGCCCAGGACTAAGTAAAAGGAAATAAAATAAAAGCCTAGGTTTTGGCTTTTATTTGATATCTTGCACTTATTGTACGAAAAAAAATAAAATAAAGAGCCGCATAGTAAACAAATTGAGGGTTCCTTCGGTGCAGAGTACCGCACCGCAAAGGAAAGAAAAGGAAGGACGCACTGTGACATAAGATCAGGGCATGAATGATTAAACATTGACCACACTAAAAGTTTTCATATTGCCAATGGTTCTATGCATGCCCCGTTCAATAGACTTGTTTAGTACAAGCACTTATGTTCTAACTCGGGCATCACAATACCCAATAACTCGTGATTTGTCATTCTTGAGTATCCAATAATTAATGGTTAAGTTGAGAACACATCGATCTCAATAGGATCATTACGGGCAGCTTTAAAGATCCAATCTAACTGTGAACATGTCACACATATTCTTAAAGTCTCAAGAATAGATCTAGTCGCGAATGATCTTATGTAATTATCCATTTATATATATATGGACAAATTAGTAAATACGTCTTTGCCATTAATCAAATAATAAGGTTGAAAGTATTACTGAAATCCGTAACATGTAAATATTATATGGTGGCATTAGGGCATACATCCAACAGTGTAAGGGAAGAAAAAAAATGTGGATTGGTTAGGAATCAAGAATACACAATACTAAAAGGTTTGCGAGCAATGACGAGGATTATAGACCAACTGAAGAAGACAAAGGGGGATCGGTAAGGGATTAAAATAATCTAAATGATTGAAAATTTCAAAATCAAGGCAAAAATGCCTAGAGTCTAAGAGAACAAGAGAATGGGGATTTGTTCGGAATTTAGATGAAGCTCTTTGAAATATAAATAATGACAAGTTATAATTAAGATCAACAGATGTTGAAGTCCAAGGGAAGAAAACAAGTAAGGATTGGTTAAGAATCAAGACAGATTACTCTTACTAATGAAATATGTCGAAATCAATGCCAGAAAGTGGAAAACATGAACATGTGATTGTTTACATGTGAACGTGCATTCCTAATTGTCTGTATCAAGCTTGATGGTGCTGTGACCCTCCCCTCCAAAGCAAAATGCCACATCCGGCGATGAAGTCAGGAATATTTTTTCAAAGAAAAGGACTAAAAGATATTTTCCCAAGAACGTGAACGCGGTTGGATCATCGAGATGATGATCCAAAGGGCTCATCATTCAAGGGTGGGGACGCTCCCAAGACCCATACCTAATGTGACGGTTTGGGACATCTCGATTGTTAGTTCTTAATAACCTTATCATTTCTAGAGTCGCCACTAGCCATTTTTTTGGAAGTCGACCAGGAACACAATCGAGATGAGGAAGAATGAGCTTGATTCCCACGCAAATAGAGTTTCTAGGAATGAGGAGTTGCTTATGCTAATATTTTATTAGCGCCCTTTCGATACCTAAATAATTGGTTGTTTACCTAAAGTGGTCATGCAAATCTTGTTTTACCTTTTGATCCTAAGGGTTTTGTGTGAACCGTTTCTACTTTATTTTAAAGAAATAAAGTAGAAAGGACTTAAAAGTCATCTTATCTAACCTGGTATAATTCCTCTAGAAAAATATATCACCATCAACTTGCCCTACTAATTAGATTGGCTGTAAACTTTTACATTTCTTATGAGTTAGGACCACCATCAAATGGGGACCAAAGTTCCACAAACTAATAATAATAAGTTAAATAAACGAACCTCAGAGTGCCTCTTTTTCTCTTTTTCCAAATTGGAAACACAGTGAACCGGCCAAATTGTATAAAGAAATTGCACCATGACCTGGAAGATTAGTAAGACCTCCGCATCAGATGTTGGCCTTGATTGGGACTTGTTTAAGGAGAATGATTTATATGTCCCAATTTATTAAGGCAAGTTGATGTCGATATATCGTTCTAGCATGTAAAACAGTAAACGATATGATTAGTTTTTCTCTACTTTATACAAATATAGGTACCCTATGCGTATGTGGGTTTTTTTAGCATTGATCACGTCCTAGGTTTTGCCTTTAGTGTTTGTGATTTAAATATCTTCTATAATCTAAATGATTTCACAGTTATATTAGTAAGAGGGTTTTTGTGCAATGATTGAGGTAGCGTGCCTATAAGAAATATTATGCACTAAATCAAGTGGTTGCCCATTAATGAGGGACAATTGATAAACTAATATTTGTTAATATATAGTAGGTAAAATGTCCATTCTAATGTGATACAATATAAAAAAGTAGTGGTTTGGTAATTGATGCTATTTACTAAATGATTCAATTGATTAAACGTATTAAATGGTTGGATAATATATCTCATTAGGAGGATTTTGTAGAACAAATCAAGTTAAATGTTTATGAAGAGGGTTTTGTACAATAACATTGGTTTCGCTATTAGTGAGATACAATTAAGAAGTTAATATTGTAATATCAAATTTATACATGTTGTTGAGGATGCTCGCTCCCGATATTCCTTAGCTTTGCGAAAGGGGTAGCATCGCCAAGAAGTAACATCATAAATGGGATGAATAGACAGCGTGAAAAGAGGAGCGAACAACTCCAGTGGAATCGGATGCCATGTGGCAAGTGAGGGGTAGCAAGTTACTTGTTGGAGAGTTTTCTCAGTGTTTTGCTGCCGAGATTAACGGGAGGGTTGAAATTTAGAGTTCATAAGTCAAAAAAAGGTCCCTTTATTCATCATTGTTGTTCCACTAAGCTACGGGCCCCGCCACGTCTCCACTGGATCTACTCCCGAGAATACTCTATAAAAAAAAAAGAACCTTTTCTCTTCCCAGCCACTCGAATTAAGAAGATGTGAAAGCGCATTTGTTTATATAACTATAATAAGGGTGCGTTCTAAGGTGTGAAGTGAGACAGAAGAGATTTCAGAATTGGGGTTTTTGAAAAAAACCACCTTTTCCTTTGTTTTTCTTTTTCAATATATATGAAAAGGTAGTAATAAGAATGAGAGGTGTTAAGCTTTTTATCATCATGCAAGTCGTTTACCTATAACTATTCAATATCCTTATGAAAAATTAATTACATCCGAGCGTTTCCGAGGCCAAATCCATTTTGAATTTGATAAATGCCTTGCTTGTGAAATATGTGTTCGTGTATATCCTATAAATCTACCTATGGTTGATTGAAAATTGAAAACTGGTACAAGAAAGAAATGCTAGGGCCGTAGGAGTTTCAACAGACATGGGGTCAGCTATTGAGAAGGTAACCTAATTTCTCACGCAGATCAAATTAATTTATCTTATGGTTGTTATCATTTTATAATCTTCTTCAAAGGTAATAAGATTTATTATCTCCAAATAAACCTCTTAATGTGAATATTTTTTCGAAAACTCTACTAGAACTTTGCTTTGAATAGGGCTATCTACTTTGTTTAGAGTGAAAGAACTTTATGCTTCCAGATGGCTCTTCCCGTTCTGCTGATCGTGTGATTAGTTTATAATGTATGGCATTACAACTTATATGGGTTGGATATATTGTGAATATAATCCATAAATAATATGTTTACATACAAGCCCAATAGGTGAATGCATGGTTAATTGGGCCCATATGTCTTGGAGCCCAATAGCTTGCATATAATTTTAGGGTTCGCCCTACGCTGGAGGTAACACTTATGAACGTTCCAAACTTGACGTCTCTTGGTGTAATACTTCAAGCAACATTCCCTACTCTTTAAAACCCTAACCTCCAACAATCTTGAAGTATTATCTTCGTGTATCGGATTTGAGGGAGCAAGGTGTCTACTTGAAGATCTCATCGAGGCGAACTCACGGGTATAATTTACTTGTTTTCAACGGCGGAACTGGCCTGGGATCCGAGTTTGAAGATTCGGTGGATGAAATCTTTGATTCAGAAAATCAGGAAATATACCTAATTTCGGAAGGTGAAACCACTTGGGTTTTGTTCTACTCGTCAATACAAATGTTTTGAGTGGTCACTCGCGTCAATCGGAGGTCGGACGGCGGAGTTACGGCCGTCGAAAAAAATTCTGGAAATTTTACGGTGCATCAGAAAGGGAGCACCTTGTAGCGATCGGCACCGTAGCACTGTATCTTGTAGCAATCGGTACTTGTATCAACCGGCACGGTAGCAGATCGGGCACTGTAGCGGCCGGTGCGTAGTAGATCGGATACTTGTAGCATCGAATTTTTCCGGTGAATTTTCAGCAACGAGGGCAGCCTATCTTAAGGTTTTTGGGCGCTCCGGACACGTTTTTGGGGTCTATTTTGGCAAATTTCACTTCTACAGTAGTTCAACCAAGGTTAGAGGTTTTATTCGACTTTGGGAGCTCCGAAGACTCTAAGGTGCACTCTTTCTATTTCTCTGCTCTAATTAAAATGGCGACGCATAGTTCCTATGATATTATAAAGCTGAAATCATTTGATGTTACTGAATTTCATGGTTGGAAATTACACGTTCAATTTGGCATGAAAGAACGTGAAATATTCTATCCTGTATTGAGTGATTTTGCATCTACTACGAGGATGTGGATAAATATCAATGGAACAAAGATGAAGATTTACGTAGAGATTACTTGTTGACTTCTCTAAATCCTCGTCTAGCGATGACTTATAGTGAGTATAAGACGGCGAAAGAGATATGGGATCACTTGAACGCTCGTTCCAAAAACAAGAAAGGCTCTCTAAAACTCTCTTAGCGGAGAAGTTCTTTGATTTTAAATTCAATATGAATTTGAGCATTACCTCTCGATTAGTTGAACTTGAGAACATGAGGAACAAGTTAAAAGAGGATAAATCGATATGTCCGATAATCTCTTTGTCGGTCTTGTGTTGAGTAAGCTACCTGCTTAAATGGAGTTCTTTCAAGACCGAGATGCACAGACGTAAAGAACGAGATGGGACCGGATGAATTAAAGAGGTATATTCACATTGAGGATCAAAATATTTCTAGAAAGAATTTGGAACAAGTAGGACAACAAAAGTCCGTTGCCAACTTAGTTTCACATTCCTATAAACCTCGAGAAAAAGTTCAAGTCACCAAAAGGTGAATCCTCTTCACGGTTAGAGGCCCAAAAGACTATCTCCAAAAGAAAGAAGAAGGGCAAGTGCCATAACCGTGGAAAGTGGGGTCACCTGGGGCAATAGAGTGTAAGCTACCAAAGAAGCCAAAGAATGACACACCACATAATGAGGCTAATATGCTAATTAGAAAATCCGAGCCTCGGGCCTTTATCGGAATGATAAAGAATGGAAAAGCCGAGTGTCTCTTCGAGTGGTGGTTGGATAGTGGCGCTACTTGTCATGCTACAAACGACAAGAACTTACTCATTGAGGTTACGAAGTGAAAGACACCGTGGAAAATTGCAATGGTGGTGAGGCAAAGGTAACTCATGCTTTGGAACCGCAAATCTTGTGCTTTCTTCATGTAAATTACTAACTACGAAACATGTTAGAGTAGTACCTTTACTTAAAAAGAATTTGATATCTATGAGTTTACTTGATAAAGCTGGTATGTCCTTTTCAACTATGAATGGTAGAGTAACTTTATCTGTTAACTCATGTTATTTTGGTTATGCATTCATGGTTAATGGTATGTATAGGTTGAGTTTAGATACTTGATAGCATAAACCATGTGAGTTCTACTCGATTGATCCAAAGTTATTACACAATAGACTTGGACATGTGAACTACGAAGGAAAATGCAACATCTAGCTAAGACTCACAATATTCCATTGGACACTTCTATTCGATTTGACAAATGTGAAGTGTGTGCACAGAGCTAAAATCACTAGAAAACCTTTTAAGTCGGTTTCTAAAAGCACACAACTTCTTGAGCTAATACATTCGACCTTTGTGACTTTAGAAATTATGTTACAAAAGGTGGTCGGAAGTATCTAATAACATTCATAGATGATTTTTCTAGATATTGTCATGTCTATTTGTTGAAATCGAAAGATGATGCTTTTGAAAAGTTTAAGATTTTCAAGTCTAGAGTAGAAAATCAACTCAACTTGAAAATTAAGAAGTTTAGGAGTGATAGAGGAGGAGAATATACAATGACAGGGTTCAAGGAATTTTGTGCTTCGAGAGGGCATAATACTTGAAACCATTAGCTCCTTACTCACCCCAATCAAATGGTGTTGCCGAAGCGTAAGAATAGAACGTTGACCGAAATGTTAAATTCCATGTTACTTACACACTGGCATGCCTTCCTCCTACTCGGGGAGAAGCGAGTTCTAACCGCTAATCACATTACGAACAGGTTGCCACACTTTAAGTTGTCTCGACACCTTACGAGATATGGCATAAGCGTCCTTGTAGATATGATACTATTAAGACATGTGGTTGTATTGCTTATGTAAGGCTACAAGATCCTAAGAGACTTAAGGTGGGACCTAGAACCATTACTTGTGTATATCTAGGCGGTGCGGGAAGATAGTGCTGCGAGATAGGTTTTTGGATCTATCTACTAACACGATAATAGAATCTAGAGATGCAGAATTTTTCGAGAATAAGTTTCTCGAGATCGTGGCTTGAATGTTTCGGATCTACGAGATATAATTTTAGAATCTCTGTAGAATCCGAAGCAGGCCCTTCGACATTAATCCCACACGAGATGGTTGTTGAATCGGTTCCGGTTATAGTATCTATACGAGAAAGAGTTCCCAAAAATTTTGGTGAGGACTTTGTCACTTACCATCTAGAGAATGATCCGTTTTCCCATCGGGAAGCAATGAGATCTAGGGAATCTCTACGTTGGGCGAAGCCATTGATGATGAAATGAGTTCTCTATTACGAAACCACACTTGGCGGCTAGTCAATTTGCCAAAAGGGGCTAAGGCTATAGCGTAAGTGGATATTGAAGAAGAAACTGAATAATGATGGATCAATAGCTAGATACAAAGCACGTTTAGTAGCTAAAGGCTATAAACAACAGAGTGGAATAGACTTTTTTGATGTCTATTCACCTGTGTGTCATCTATCAACTATAAGAATTCTTCTTGCTTTGGCATCTATTGAACACTTTGTAGTGCATCAAATGGATGTAAAGACAGCTTTCCTAAATGGAGAGTTAAATGAGGAGATCTACATGGAACAACCGGAAGGGTATGTCATGAAAGGTCTTGAGGACAAGGTTTGTAAATTGAACAAATCCTTGTGCAGGTCTTAAACAAGCTCCTAAGATGTGGCATCTTAAATTTGACAAAGTGGTAAAGAGTTATGGCTTTCAATCCGAGTTATTCGGATAAATGCCTTTACCATCGTTTTATGTCAAATAAGATAGTCATCATTTGCTTGTATGTTGATGACATGTTAATTCTTGGCTCCGATCATTACGTAGTGAGTGACGTGAAAGCTACTTTAGCTAAAGAATTTGACATGAAAAATCTTGGTATTGCTAATACCATTCTTGGTATGAAAGTAAGCTTTGAAAGGCAAGTTATTTCCCTTATCCGGACTCATTATATTGAGCAGCTACTTTCTATCCGGGGATATAGTGAGTGCAAACCGTGTGAGACACCATATGATTATAATAAAAGACGGAGTCATAATGAAGGGACCAGCGTGGATCGGTTAAAGTACTCGAACGATTGGTAGTCTCATGTATGCTATGAGTTGCACTAGACCGGACATTGCCTTTGCGGTTGGCATGCTAAGTCGTTTCACTAGTAATCCTAGTAAAGAGCATTGGGATGCCCTCGGTAGGCGATGAGATACCTTCAAGGTACCAAAAATTATGTTCTATGTTACTCTGGTTTTCCTCAACTGTGGATGGATATTCGATGCCTCGTGGTGCTCGAAAATTAGAAATAGTAAATCCACCGGTGGATATATATTCACTTTGGGTGGAGCTGCTATTACTTGGAAATCCAAACTACGAGACTTGTATTGCATTGTCGTCTATGGAATCGAAACTTTTTGCTTTAGCCTCGGCCGGCGAAGAGGCGAGTGGATAAAGAATCGATTATGGATATTCCTTTGACTCGGCTAAAGATTAATTCTTTAAGCTTTGTTTTGTGATAATCAAGCATTGTCCAAGTCGTCAAGAATGCTCTCTTTAATTCAAAGAGAAGACATGTGAGATTGAGACATGCATTGTTAAATTATCTAAGAGAACAAGGAGTTATCACCTTGATCGATGTGAGATCGAAGGATAATATGGCCGATGCTCTCACAAAGGGTTGCCTAAAGATCGATTATTCAAAACAATGGGGGAAATGGGGTTAAAGACTGTGTAGACAAGTCTTAATTATCATTTACTTACCTTTTAATTGTGTGTTTTGAATTATCGAATCTTCCTTTATTGGCCAAACCGATAAGCACAATTTATGTGTTTCATCGATGTTCATGGTTCTTGACTAATTTGAAAAGGGTGAGTTGTCTCATTCCAAACTTGATGAAGACGATTTCTACCTAATTCAAAGGTTCTTCCTGGAAAGCTTGTGTCATTCCAAACTTGATGATACAATCTAACTAGGTTGGACTATCCTTTGGTTAAATGATCCCATTCCAAACTTGATGCGAGATTATTTGACTTTAAGGAATCGATGATTGTGACATTCCAAATTGGAACATAGAAATAGTTGTTTGCATAAGAAGCTCGTTGGTCTTGTTCTTAATTGAAACTTGACATTTCATGATGATGGCTCTTTGTAATTTAAACTGTTTAGGCCTTGTTCATCTTTTATGAAAGCGGCTTGATGCTTATGAACATGATGTTATGATGCCTTATGGACATCAATATATGTTCTTCTTTGCACGATCTTTGTGGTGCTAAGTTCTTTTAGTAGAACTAGACACTTTAGTAGATTGTTCAAATGATTGAATTCATGTTAATATGAAATTCATATTTGATATTCTATAGGGGATGGCGAGAAATGGAGGAGAGTTTATTGAGTGGAGTCCCGACCAGGATGATCTATTTGACGAATGAATGGTTACAAATCATTTAAAGAATGTGGGGACTTGACATTTCACCTGCTATTGCCCTTTTTGGTTGAGTCCATTTACTTGAGACTTACATTTTGTTATCTCTATTTTGTGAACATTTTCTGCTCATTTCTTGTATTTGTAAGGCCTTAAACTATTTTGACTAGCCTACTTATACTTTACTTTTATGCATATGTTGATTGTGGATTGATTCGAGATTTATTTTGGATGAGTTCAGACTGAATATGAAACTTTTAATATTTATTTTTGATATTCTGATCTCGAAACGCATTCATGATAATATTGGTTCACTATTTGGATTGAATGTGGATGATTCATGTTTGTTTGAACATTACACGACCACCGTATTGGATTGTCTTTGTATGGTGAACATAGGAGGAGATTGTTGGATATATTGTGAATATAATCCATAAATAATATGTTCACATACAAGCCCAATAGGTGAATGCATGGTTAATTGGGCCCATATGGACTGGAGCCCAATAGCTTGCATATAATTCTAGGGTTCGCCCTACTATTTGGAGGTAACACTTACGAACGTTCCAAACTTGGCGTCTCTTGGTATAATACTTCAAGCAACATTTCCTACTCTCTAAAACCTAACCTCCAACAATATGTAACATTTTATTAGGGGTAAGCAACCAAGCCAGTTCAATCGAGAACCAAAGCTGAATCCGATCACTCCCGGGATAGTTTGAATGGGGACCGTGGTTTAGTTACGGAATAAAAATTTCGAGAACACGTCAATTATGATTTATATCATGAACCAATTGATTTCACCTAAGAACCAACCTTGCAAGCTGATTATCCGGTAGTACTGATTTTGAACCCTGAATCTCTTACACAAATTCTACTTTCTTTTCTAGTTATCACTCTCATATTTGGCCTCTCTCTCAAGCACTCCATTCTCTCAGACTTTCTCCAATGGTGGCCTCGATCTTTGTTGGCCAGCGCTGTCTCATCTCTCTTGGTCTCGCGGACGCCCTATCATCTCCTCTTCTCTTGATCTTCTGGGTTGTGGCGTAGCCTTTGTTGGTCGACCGTCAATCAGCCTACTATTAGCTAGGTTCGTTGTTTCTTATAGCAACAAATTAGAGAGAAAAAACTTACCTTGATTGTTAAATTTACTTAGAGATATAAAATTTACAATAAAGTAGAAAAAAACTAATCATCTAAATTTATTTAATATAAAATTTCCTCAAAAATATATCACCATCAAATTGCCTTAACTATTAAATTGGATATACTATTTTTACATATTCGGGGGATTTTGTATGAGCTGAGGACTTAGGACCACAATTAAGTAGGGACGAAATTGGCATAAATATTAATGTAAACATCTAAATGGTACACATGCATCTTCACAAAAGAATCTCAAAGTGCCTCTTTGTTGTTGTTTTTTTTTTAAAAAATTTCAAACACAAAGTGCACTGGCCAAATTCTATAGGGTTAATACCATGAAAAACCCTAAACTTGTACACTTGTGATAAATTTACCATAAATTATTTTTTGACCACGAAAAATTCCAAACTGGTATACCTGTGATAAATTTACCTCAAATTCTTTTTTTGACTACCAAAAACCCTAAACTGATATATCCGTGATAAATTTACCCTAAATTAATTCTTTTGACCATTAAATACCAAAAACTGATACATCCGTAATAAATTTACCCTCGGTTAAAATGAGTTAATATCATGAAAAATTTCAAATTGATAAACCTATGGCAAATGGAGAATAAAAATCCCAAATTAGTATACCCATCAAGCTCACGTGTCACCAACTCGGCAATTTGACGCTTAAATTTAACGAAAACTAACGAATGGTGAATTTGTCATAGGTGTACTAGTTTGGGATAAATTTGTCACAAGTGTATCCGTTAGAGTTTTTTGTGGTCAAAAAAATAATTTGGGAT